>VCRD01001292.1:78544-109380 GCA_006783055.1 Trinorchestia longiramus
TGCGTCGAGTGCTTGTAAGTTATGATAGATACATTGGTTTTGGCACAAAATATTTTAGAAAGAGCTATGAACTAAGCTAAATAATGAAAAAGATATGTACAGATTATAGAAAGCATTCACTCAATTCACTAAATAAAAATTAAATTCGAATGCGACCAATTTAAGTTGTAATCAAAGCATTTATTTTTTCCTTTGTAGACAAAAAAGTTACTCTTTCCAACGCAAGGAAAACGATTAACACAAAACGATCTCTTGAATTTCTATTTTTATAAAATGAGAAATGGCAATGAGTTGCTTCCTCGTGTCATGATAAAGATAAAGATCACTTTTATGGTCTTGAAAGAGAAAATAATGGAGACGAGGAATTCTAGCTTCATCGTCTTGAGAAGAAAAAATCTAAGAAAAGTATTCTAGTCTTATAGTTTTGAGTTATCTGAGGGGGATGAAATAATCGCTAACATCATGTGCCACTGAAAACATGAGTAAATATGAACGGATGGAATCCTTTCACATGTTTAAAAGAAATCAACTAGAGCAATAAACATCGACCCAATTCCGTGTAACGAATATAACAGTTTAATTAAGGGGCTCAGAGACTCATTAAATGATAACGTTTCAATAAAAGTTGTACAAAACCTTCTTAAATGTAGTGTAATCGTTCTTTGTTCATATTTTACGCTGAATTTACAAGCTCTTATAGATATTTATTATTTCTGGTCACACCTATAACTTTCAATTAGTAACTTTTATATCTCGTCATTAATGCACTTTTCCATTCCTAGTTCATATTTTCTGTTATACTTACAATTGTTTTTGCGCAGTTGATATTTCACGACATACATACATAAATGGTCCATACCTAGTTTACAATCTGAATCGTATTCACCACGTTTTTAACCTAATTTCCACAGTACACTATACATGAAACGTCTTGCACCTACAACAGTTTGCGTTTCTAATAATTTATCGCAGAATATCAAATGCACATGAAAATTAGAGGCAGAATGAAACGCTAGCACTAAATGTAATATAAATAAAACAGCAACAATTACCAAGAACATGTAAGAAAAAACGTGAACTGTTAAGAGATCAAACGTAAAAATTGACTAAAAAGTTAGCACTAGAACATAAAAAATCACTGCAAGTTATTGGCCTGCAAAAATGAATCTTCGGGGCTGTATGTAAATTTACGAGCTCGTCAGTTCTAAATCATGAATGCAAAAACATTTTCCGTAGAGAGACAGCAGTGAAAATTATTGCAGAAGCATTAGTGCAGAAGAAACTTTTTGTTGTCAGTCCATTGCATAAAATCCAATATTTCTTCCTTCCTTCCTTCCTTCCTTCCTCAAAAGAAATTTGTCAAATAATCACGACGCATAATTCATCAATTCAAGAAACCGCGGTTTATCTGCAACAATTACAGAAACACAAACTTTCCTTCATTGCACTAATATGATAAAACTTCAAATAAATGTATTATCACAGTGAAATCTTACACGCTTAAAATGTGTTCCCACATAATGGCGGAAGAATGCAGGACTATGAAATTCATTATTGCCAATAAAGCCAAAATCTATACAAGATGGGTATGAATTTTCAATAACACACTTATTGAAGGTATCAGCAGACGTGTTTACCTCTATCACAGTATCGAAATAAAGGACAATTACAGTCTCCAGATGGTCTGCAAGTCCTTAAATGAAACTGAAAGAGAGTCTGGCATCGGCATTGCTCATGATTTTCAGCAGTAGAAGTCAAGTTTCCTTTAAGAAAGGGTCAAAAAACTTTAGTTTCGTGAACCGGAATCATTATACTTCTTTTTGCAGTTTGTTTAATAAGTTTAGTGAGTTTTTACGCTAATGGCAGGTTTTTGTGGAAGTTTCTCGATTTGCGCCAGTCATACGTAGCAGGTTTTATGCTGAGGCTGCACGAGCAGCAGGGAACTCATAGCAGGTGCTACGTTGTGCTCTTGAGATGCTGGCAAATTTTGACTTCAATCTATTGCTCAGAAACCGCTGACTCACTTCTAGTTCTGACCTAATAACCAAGAATTTCCGCGTAAGCTTTACTTCCTCAACTTCGGTATCGGATGTTTCAATATCAATAAGAGGACTAGACATTCAGTTTTCCACCAAACTGTGGATAATCGTTCAAACGAGCTATAATTTTTCGTTAATTATCTGAACGAGGCTAAAACTCAATGATAAGCGTACACATTCACTAAAGCGCTCGAGCAAAAGTAAGAAATGCAGAATTCGGTACATTACTCAATGCTTGCGCACACATTTATGAGCGCGTTTCAGGATATGCTTTGTCGTCGACTCAATGGTACTAATATTTCGGTTGCAAAACTTATTTAAAGTGTAAATTTATTGATGTATAGACATATATATATATATATATATATATATATACACATATTATATAAACAAATTTCATTGACTAACAAAATATAGAACTTATTATATTATATTCTTTCTCACTTTTTACTACACATTTTTAGCATACTTATAGTAATTTTTGTAACCTATCTGGGCAACTTAAGTAATTTTCACGCTAAAACTTCATAAAACTTTTCTATGAGTGAAATATGAAAGCAAAGTGCAAGCGCCTATAGTTGCATGGACCGAATGTAGTCCATGTGGAAAAAATGCGCCATTATTTCGAAGAGATGGAGAAGCGATATGCCACAGCGTAGCAAGAAGAGATTAAGAAATATAAACAACTTCTGCACTGGGTAATAGATATGCAACAGAAGGCAGAAAACTCTGGCACCAAGTAATCGATATACTGCAGTAGACAGAGACAAGACCTAAATTCTGCAAGGTAGGCTGACGAATCAAGACAATGTCAGTAAACTTCTCGCAGAGGAACTCGGATATGTGAGTCCTCTAAGTAATGTAGCAGGACATTCTACGTTAGTACACTTTCTAGGAAGCAGCAACTCTAAGATACAATGATATGTTATAGCAGGTAAATAAGTAACACTTTCGGGCGGCAATTGTGCATGCCACAGTTTATTATGCAGCTCTAACTTTAAAACACGTCTTTAATTTTAAGTTATTCCTACAGAGAAAAAGATCACCAAAGACATAGGCCCATGCACACTGCTGGATACATTTTTTAAACAGTTGATAATCTGTAGAACATATTAATACAAATGCTTTGAAAAATGATGCATCATTTGATTAACTTTCATTTCGCTACCATTAAATAGCAATAAAAGCACCGACTGTTGGCTGCAACACGCATTCTTGGCGTTCTTTTGAGCGAAGGTGTTTGATGTTCCGATGAAATTGGCTCTCCGATTCCATTAAACGCTTGCATAGCTGATTATAGTCAATTGAAAGCTTGAATTTCTCTCGTTCGTTCCGTGGTGGACTCATCTCGAGCTGCAATGAGCCACAGAGATGCGAGTCAGACGTTGGGCAGTTATTCGTAATTTACGGTTATATAATTTGGTCTTTGATGATTATTTTATGTAAATCAGCCCCTCGCGCATCCCTGGTGTCTTCCTGGATAAGGTCCTCACAGTTTGAATTCGACTGTAAAAAAAAAGTTTGTTATGAACCTGAGTACGAGTGTGCTTTGCACTAACAAAATCGATGCCAAGTCAGCACTACGCCCGAGTATTATGCTTTCGTAGTCACGACTTCAGACAAGTAAAAATTTATTGGCGCATGAAAATAGAGATTGAAGTTCTGAATGAAAAAAGTAAGTCACAATGTTTTCTAGATATTATTATTGTTTCAGGAAGAAATAATAATTTTTGAGAATTGGAAACAGTACATTAAATCTGATGATTCTAAGTTTCTCAATTTTGCTAAAAACAATTCCACGCACTTCTTCGAATACAATATTTCACATCATAGTTCCTTAAAGAAATTAGGACTGACAACAATTTTTTCGATCAAAGTACTTCTCAAAAGCATGATACAAGTATCATTTTGGAAAATATGTATACATAAAACAGTGCAGTGCTTCTAAATACAGTGCAGTAGAGGAGAAGAGAGCAGAAATGACAATTTAACTTAGTTCTAAGCCATCTAGTATTGTTTTGTCCAGTGACATTCATGAATTAGCATGAAGAGCATATATTTTTCATTCCAAAATACGATAACTCAACTGATAATGAATTGTACCGAACTCAGCCGGAAAATGTTTGTGTTTGCTGTGGGTGACTTTAATGTTAATAGATAGTGATCCAGTTTAATTTCACTGGCACGTCTGGCAAACACGTTAACTCATCCGTTTCGCATACTCTCAAACCTGCAAAAAAATCTTGCTTTATCTGAATTCTGAGCAGACTGAAAGAGCCTTGAATAACCATTAATAGAATAGAATAGAATAGAATAGAATAGAATAAGGCAATAGGAACGAGCCGTTTGGCCCATTCTTGGTTCAATACCGAAGTCCCATGCCGTCTAAAAGTAAATCCATCAGTCATGCATGCACGTACACCTTAACCACGTAAGTCAATTTAGTCGTGTGCACACATGTCACTCACGCACAATCGTTTATGTCACGAGCATTTATCTCAATCATACATTAACCTTAAGGAGTTAGGGACATAGTTAGTAGGCTGTAGTACTGGGGGGGTTCGTAGTCCAAAATTTATCGAGACGATTTTTGAATGTGTTCACAGTGCCAGCAGAAACTATGTTTTCTGGCAGCTTGTTCCAAGTTGGACCTAGTCAAAGTATGTACGAGTGATGGTTGTTCCCAATAGTTATCATCTACACGTTCAAGTAGGCGTCAATAATTTACGATACCTGCATCCCATAAGCGGCGAATGAAGAAATTCATATACCTGCATATTTAACTCAAATTTCAACAATTCACAGGAGATTTTTTATGAAATATTTTACTATTTGTTCATTCTATTTAGAGCATCATTCAATTTTCCAGTTTTCAGGCAAAAAACGAGCTCAAAACACTGAAAATTTGATTAAAATATTTTCACACATTTCGTTGTTCAACATTCCTATAAAAAACACAGCATTGAACCTTTTTCTCGTGTGATCTGCCTCACGCCTGTCGGTATACATGCTCTTGTATACAGCACACGATGAGCACACTAATGTTGTCACAGTGCAGTGGTTCAACTCGTGTTAACATTTACGGGATAATCGTGCAGTGCATCGTGCAATCGTGCGTACGGCCAGCGCCGGTGACGCTGTACAGCCGCTCGGTCATATGGCAGTGTAATGCAACTGTGAGAAATTCATTATCAGGCACATTTGCTGGAATTTTCTTCAATTTTAATAAAAAGAGGAGAGCAAAACACACTGATATCAGTTTTTATCAGTGTGTTTTGCTCTCATCTTTTTATTGAAATTCATTATTGATAAAAAACAAGATTTATATCATTAATTGTCGCATTTTGAGAATTTTATACTCATATGTTCATCCTCATATTTTTCAATCTTTCTACATGGACAAATTTGACTCATCACTCAGAGACTGCACCTTTGTACCGTAATTGAAGACAGTCAATGGGAACAACCATCACTCGTACATACTTTGACTAGGTCCAATTTCCTCCTCCTATTGAAGTTCTGCTCTTCATATTTTTTAGTTAGGCTTCCATTGTATAAATAACGGAGGTTTCCCTCTCAATGATTCGCCGTACAAGTGTGACAACTACAACGTACATCTGTTTCATATGTATTCTTATTTTTTCTGATTTTTTCCATAAAGAATATATTTAACGCTAAGGTAATCATCAGTCAACTACTCTTCACTGATGGAATACTTCTTCAAAAATTGTTGTATTTCTTTTAATACAATTTTGAGTCACTAAACATGGCTTCCACAGAACGCTCACATGTGACGGCTAACATACAATTTTTTTCATGATTAAAACGAGTACTTTAATCTCTGAAGTTTTTTTTAACAAGTAGTTGATAAGACGTCTCCTATGAATGTTACACTTTTGAATTCAATTCCTGAGGAAAACACTTACAATTCCCTTCAGTTGGTCTTCCGTAAAAATATTTTGAATTTCAAAAATTTGGTTAGTCATCACAGATTCTGCTTTCTAAAATTGCATTCGTAGATTAGAATGAAAGTAAACCATTAGCACAGCAGAGCAGCGTAATATTATACATTTCAAAATTTAATTTCACATCCCATTGCCAATATTACTCCAACAATAAATAAATGGTCAAATTTAATTAACGATTAACTGATATTAGTTTGAAATATCTTCTGTAACCTCGAAGTTAAACATCACAGTCAGATTAACAACAATTCCGTACATTTCCATTCACTATCACACATTATGGCACTATAAACAAAAAATAGAGAACTGAAGAATGTTGAAGAATGTTGAAGAATATGTTTTATGTTTATTAAAGGTATTAAAAGCATTCAATTGTTGAATAACCAGTTATTTACTTCATTGACTTAACAAAATTAAATTATATAAGCCCATCGAAGTGATTATAGGAGATTCTAAGAATTCACTGGTTACTGCGAATTGTCAGTACCGAGCAGACCAAATTGCAGGATTTTTTCGAAACAGATGAATTAACCCTGACTTCTTGGCTCAAAAAATTTTAACGAAGAAAATGGTTATCAGGAGACACGAGCCCAAACTTCAGTATTCGGCACCATATTAGAACTAAGAAACCGATTTCTATAATTAAAAATTACAAAAAATAAACTGATTAACATACAGAATAAAATTTAAAACAACAGTCTATAATTTCCCCTTTACTATCTCTTCTTATTATCCATCAATTAACAATGAAAAATTGCAAAGTATTCATGAAAATTTTACGAGCAAACAATGTGTAAAAATTTCTTAATACTCAAAATAGCAACCATGAAGCGTACAGGATAATATAAGATAATAACTTTGCATCATCTCTTATTCCTATAAGGGATGATACAAAGCATTCATCAGAATAGTATCACTTGCCAATGTGTTATATTAAATTAAAGTGCTTAAGATAGCACACGCATAATGGGAATGCATATGTATATTATAAGGGATATTTCCAACTAAGTGTGATGTATATTCAACTGAAAAAACAAAATTAAAACTTGGATGATTTTCACAGAGTAGTACTTGTCTTAGAAATTCAATTGTATTTATTTTCTCATCACTAATCTGTACATGTCGATAATTTAAATCAGGAATTGACATTGAAATCAAGAAACTAATTTAACTTTTTAAGCTAAATAAATCATTTATTAGACACATAAAATAAAAGAATAAGGCTTTTGGATGTTAGACGCTTACGCGTTGTGGTTTCCCCTGTAGAAAATTAAGTTTAATAACAGATAAATATGAAAGAACTATTTCAGTATTGATGGAATATTCACATTTTAAATATTATTAATATGAATAATGCATTGAATCTTAACGATAAGCGACGTTTACAAAAAGAAAGTTCATACGAACAGTATAATTACATTCACACATACCTGAACTTTAGATTTCTTTCTTTGTTTCCGTGGTGAGTTTCTGTGACATGCTGAACAATTCTCAACAAAATCAAGAGGAGTTCGAAGTCACCAGTAATTTGTAATTTCATTACAAAACAAACATTAAATAGAGAATTTTTCTACTGATGGTTGTTATCAGATGTTACTTCAAAAATTTCACTGGAATATATTCAAAAAATAAAATAAAAATTGTAGTAAACATTGCACTACTGTGAAGACACATGAAGTAGTGTCACACATCACAGGGCTGCTTTTACTGTACTGGTTTCAATAGTTCACCTCGCGAATACCAAACCAGTTCGTACAATCTTCAGTCGGAAAAACTATTCCTACAACAATACGTAAATTGAAAAGTAACATATTTGCGCATGATGAGTAAACACGTGTGATGTCAAGAAAAAAATTAATTTCAGATGCGCACGAAGACAACGCTCTTTTATATAACCCTTTACGACAACGTTTTATCTGCCCTATGGATAAGAAAATTCGTATTCGTAGTCTTACATAAAAAATATCAATACAGATTTTACGAAAATTGCAAAGATCTTGGAGACGCTCATTGCAGATGGAAGAAAAATTTCTCTAGAAAACTAGATGTTCACTTTCATTGAACAGCATTACCTGCTAATAAGAATATTCATTGACGACAAAGCCAGCAGAGAACCTGTCACCGAGTTCATTAGTAGCTTAGATACGACACTCTTCAGAATGGTTACTGTTTTATGTTTGTTCGCCATTTTAACCTCGTAAATAAAATCGGCCACGCAGCGCAAAAAAATTGCCATAAATGAAGAGTCATCAAAAGAAAGTGAATCAATTATATGTATAGGTGTAACTTCCTGGCGCATGCTTCAAGAATTTGCACGCAATCACAATCATCGTAAGTAGCCGTCGCTGTACTGCCGGCTGCATGAGCGTGTGTGTGCAATGTATACGACGTGCAGGGTGGATCCGGACCATAAATGTTGTGAAATATAGTAGAAAAATCAATGTAGTAGAGAACCACGTTGCTGCATTAAATTTGGAATGTAAAAATATGATGGAGTAAATTAAGTAATCATTGATTCTATGTTTTGAACTCTCACACATTCATGCAGGTATGATTTTCTTTAAAATTCTCGAACAAATTTTGAAAAAAATGTCTAAAGAACTTTCTTCTAAATAAGAAATTAAATTCAAAACCAGACTGGCTGGTAAATTCATCACGTGTATCCAATACACAATCAGTATTAAGTATGAGGGATTAATTTATATTTCACGTAATCGTCAGACTTGTAATCGCAGAGGTGCTATCCGAGCAAAATGAACAATAATTTCATAAGTGGTAACGAATCTCCCTACAATTGACTTTAATACCACAACGAAGTCCCAAAAGATCTGTGCACGTCAAATTAAGTTTTAGTTCCACTTGGTGCGTAAATAGAAAGTCTCATATTTGCTTTCTAAAAATCAATATCTTCAGTCCCACAGTTCATTTACTCCTTACTCCTCACATCAGACACTTTACCCTCAAAATCGTTGGTTGTGCGCGCTGGCAAACTGCTCCGTTTCGTAAAACTCGTGCTTTACGTATCTTCAATTTACCCAAAGGCTGTAAAAAATTAATTTATTTCATTTATTAAAAATTTGTATTTTAAGTACTTAACAAGAAAGCAAGCTTCAATGTTTTAATGATGTCTAGTAAAAAACGCTATGCTGTTTTCGTTCCTTATTATATCCGATATTTTTCCATCCATCCATCGATTGAACACATTGCTCATACGCGAGTTGTAACCGATATCGTTCATTATAGTAACATCAGGTGTGTAGGCGAAATGGTACGTTATAATTAGCAGCTAGAAGCTCAAGGAATGTTTTAATGGAATGATAAACATATTTATATCGACTGCCATATTTTTTCATATCCGGTAATGATTGATTAAACTTATAGCAAACATTTCATCAGACCCAGCGAGATGTTTCGAGGCGCATGCATTTCCACTAGTATACAAAGAAACCAGCCTATAAAATGGGGCTCGACTTTCACTTTCTTGCCACAGACCACCACCAACTTTCGTCTTGCTGTCGACGGCAGACCGGTTCAAGTCGAAGCTCAAAGCCCCTCCGGCTCTTTAGATCGGTCCCTACATAAATGAAACCCCCAGTTTTTACTTTTAAATGCATGGAGCGGCAGCCAGCGTATGCATTTGGTCTACGTCATTACGTACGTACTGTTGAACAGGTAAAGAAAGTGGAACAAGGATCTTACTTCTACTCTGCACCGGTTCAGTGAACACTTTCATTTTCTCGTGTTGTGTAAGGAGCGGCAGAGTGCGGACACAAGCCGTTTTCGAACGCATGCATGACATGCGTGCACAGTGCTGGTGCAGCCACTGAGAACACGTCAAACACGACCACATACCAAAATTTCAACCTAATGATAAATTTACATATGCTTGAAACGGACTTTACTACGCATACCGGAAATTACAATTTCTATGTTCGCATCGTCTCCTGCGTGCAACGTTCATTTGTTGAAGATCGACCTAAACGCTATTTTCTTTTGTTACTTATACTGTAACTCACAAGTTGAGAATATCTTCTTTAATACTTTTTTTTCGCCGACAAACGACCTTGCTTTAACAATGGGATGAAGAATAGCCAATAGCTCAGAGTGCTCATATTCGCCATGCTCAAGCCTGGACTTTCCAGTAATTGTTTTTTTCAACAGGAATCAACTTCTGACCTCTTCTGCTCCAAACATGTCTGCTTAAAATCCTGGTGTTACGCGAGTTTTTAAAGGCCCATATTAGAAAGGAAAAAACGCTTTTGTTGAAACTTTAAATTTTATTACAGAAATAATTACCTTATTACGATAAAAATATAACAAAGATGAGGTATGACGTATATTACAATGACTAGAAAGAATGAAGTTCAATAATTTACAAGAAACTATCGTAACCGAAGCCAGGCTGCTGTTGCTGTTGGAATTGACCTCCTCCGTCAACAAGACTTCCTTGTCCTTGAGACGCTTGAGCAAGTGCAGTCTGTAAATCGATTCCCCCTGGTAGGATTGGGTTGTCACCATCATCGTAATTTACGAAATAAACTTCTGGTTCTTCGGGAACCGACGGCACTTCAATAACATCTTGTCCAACCTGAGGTCGTTTGCTCAAAACATAAACAACAGTTTTTTGTTCAGGAGGAGGTACAACGATTGGTTTCGCTCCAGTTATGCTCTCAGGAGTTTTTACTAAAATGACGTCTATGTTGACTTCAGGTTCTGGTATGGGAGCAGCCACAGGCTTCTGGAAAGTTGGTTTGGCTGCAAAAACGTAAATTTTTCGGTTAACCTCAGGTACGCCACAAACTCCGTCCGTGTTTAAGACTTCCCCATCTCCACACTGTCTTGTAGGAATTTGGTATGCTCCTCCAAATGAAGATGATCCTCCACCCTCACGACCAAACCCAACGCTGTTGAGTCCACTTCCGAACCTGCCGTCCGGAGCTCCAGTTACCACGGCCACCAAAGCTGCAGTGATCTGACCAATAGACATTAAATGAGTGATAAATTTCCCGGTAAGTCAATTTCAGTGGTATCCACCTATTAGAACTCCTAAAGAAATGAAGAAATTCTTCTGAAAAATGCAACCAAACAAGAACCTCGAACCTTGAATCCAGCAAATAGTGTTTGACTTTTAACGAAAGTTAAAATACTTAAAAAAAACAATCTGCAAAAAGTATGTGATATCAAATTAGGAATTAAATCTACTTGCAGACTTTAACGTAACAGCACTTGCTGAACGTTACTTTACCAATGTAAGTTTTGGTGCACGTTCGTTATAATCAAATCCAACATGGGACATACAAACACTTTTTTTCAGAGACTGAAACATGATAAAAACTTTAATTTAAAATTGTCATAATTTTAGCTAAGATTTACTCCGGAATAGATATTTGTGGTGGAAAAATCGAACTATGTCGATGTCATGAAATCCCCGCTGCTATTTCATCACTCATGACGCATTAAGCAGCAAATTTGTAATTAGATTTTCATAAATATTACAATTAGTAACAATTTATTCCCAAAGGCTGCTGATCCTCAAGTGGACGCAGAAACAACACGTTGAAAACACTTTGATCCTTTGTTGGCAAATTGATTTCCCATTGTCTGAGACTGAGCACAAACAAACGAAGACAGCCTCACAAAACGTTTAATTGGTTGCACAAATCATTGCGTACAATGGACGAGAGCTATTTTAAAATTGCACTACTAAAACTTTACACCTGAATGAAAACAATTCCTAATTCTAAATAATAGAGATGTACTGTACAAGTTCCACAGGTCTATAAACTATAACTCTTTTCATTTTTCAAGAGATGAACTAAAACTGAGTTGATGAGTAATGAACGAGTTACATTTCAAAATAGACAATTGTATGAGTAATCATTAACTAGTCCCAATATTATAAGAGAGAATGAATCATTATCAATGAATCTATGAATAGCTCATGAATGAATAAATTAAATCATTAATGAATGACTGAATAAAATAAATATTACCAATAATTGTGACCATTAAATATGCATTCTTCAGAAAGTTCAGACTTCCGATAAATGTAAAAACATTTACGAGCTGGATGCCGAATGTGAAGGGCCGCATTCCACTCACCAGACTATTTTTTCCCTGACATTCCGGGTTCATGGACACGTAGTTACACTGTGAGTAAATATAACTTATCCCTTATGTTCTATAATCTCAGCAATAATATTAGTCACTGGAATAATCTTTAGAATGGCAATAATTTGAATACAGTAGAGCAAGAAAATTCTTCAAATTTTAATGATTGTGTTCAAATTTATCAAACAAACTTAAAAATAGAAAAATCTACAATCTAACTATTTTTCTATTTTTGTCTATTAATCTAGATTCTGTTTAGAATTATAGATAAAAATGAGTTATCGCAGGTCGAACTCACCAAGAACTTCATAGCGGCGAGTCTTGCAACCGAGTGAAAGAAAGTGTAGCCTCTCCCTTCTATTTATAGCGCAGTGCAGCCCCGCTGCCAGACAGCTAGCAAACAGCTCTCCAAGGAGTTGAAATAACTGCGTTCCTGGAATGTTGTCTGAAAAATCCTAAATTGGAACTTCCGATCCTCGTGTTTACTGCATGAAATTACAGTATGCATGTTTTATTCTCCGGAAGTATCATAAAATGATTTAACGCAAGTTTAGGAAAGAGTTTCGAACTCGAAAAAGTTCTTTCAGGTCGCATTTCCGAGTTTCAATGAGCAGATAGATTAACTACCACGAGGTGACGTTTCCTTCAATATCTTAGCTGCAAAAAGCGCCTAAAGTTCAGTTTTTTGTTCTAAAAATGCTTCCACGCGTAACATTTGAAAGCAAGAAGTGTTCCAATCATAAACATCAAAAAAGTACCCAAACTGCTCCAGTTTTTTCTGGTCAAACAACAACAAAACAAAGAACATGGAATCCTCATAGCTGAACTACATACAACCTTATTGGAGCTTAACTCGGCACTGAGCAACCGTCGTTCCCGAGACTATTAACCTCCGTAAGGCCCTTTCTCGATGCCACCTTGACATCCATGGCACTCCGCACGTCGGTGCAACTGTGTGTACCTCCAAGCACTGGTTCCGATGAGCTCCTTCTAAGGAATTTTCCCAATTTGCTGCAGGCAAACAGCCTTCACTTGAGTATGCACGTTCAGCATAGCAACGGAGAATACAGTCTTGACTAATAAAACACTAAGTCGATAGTAAGTATCAAGCTTGAAGGCTGAAAATGTGCTGATGGCGCAAACACACGGTGAACGTTCTTTCTTTACTGAGGTAGTGCTGCTCACTCTACCACCTCGCAGTTTTAGTAAAATTACTTTACGCAAAATAGGTAAATCAGATGTCTCTGAGTGGCATAGGTATAATTTAACACGTTGACTCCGAAGTGGTACGTATGTGTACCACGTAGGTTAGGTTCTGTAATTTTTTCAGATCCTTCTAGTGACTATGCGTACAAAGTGAAGTTTTACACCAATCAGGCAATCGGAGTCAACGTGTTAAAAGTAGCAAGGCACCTGTCTTTTTTCAGTTCATTCACTCGAAATACATGGCGCCGAACACTGTTACGATTAAGACCATGTAGTTTTCAAATGTATTCTGAACACTAAATCAGAGTTTGTTTGAAGTTCTTGTGCGTGTAATTCATCGCACAAAATTGTTTTCTCTATTGTGCGTAACTTCGATGGATATTTTCCTATAATTCATGAAAGTCACCAGTTTACAACGACGCACAAATGTAAAATAATCCCTGCACTCAGGTGTCATAAGGTTTACAGTGGAGAATTACAGTTCAATCTTTCCACCTGTGCATCAGTAAAACGTATGGCTTTCGGAATAAACACGTCACAGCCAACGTTTCAAGCTGTTGGCCAACGAATACGTTTTGGATTGGCCTGTCAGCAGGGTCAGATTCAACTTCTTGATTTCATTGTTTTCCTTTTTCGAAAGGTCAAACAATTTAATAATGGTAGGAAATGAACGATTTGACCTGGAGAGGTAAACTAAAATTAAACAGCTGGTTCTTTCAGTTGATATTGATAAATAATTTCTCATGTTTCGTGTGTGCATATAGTATTCTCCATTCCAGTATAAACCTCAAAGTGAAAACAGTAGTATCATGTCACTTTAAAAACGAGTAACTTACAGTTTAAAAACTTCTTTGTTACAATCGATTCTAAAAACGAAATGAGGCTCTTTCAGCAAAACTTGGCTGTTTAACAAAAATTATATGACGTCTATGACAATTCCCCCAGACAAAGACGAGAAAGTAGTCACCCACGTATTGACGGAATGTTTTTTCGAGAAAAACAGCTATTAGAACAAAGGTGAGCAGTAGTCTACTAGAAACTCGTTAAGGAGCAAGAAACAGCGCATAATCGCGGAGCCTCGTAAGAAGGATGTTGAATTTTTTGTTCACTTGAAGGTGAAATCTGCGAGTTTGAGGAGCCCTCAGCACAAGGGACACATGAGAGAAAAAAGGCGGATCCAGCGACTAGTAAACGCAAGCGGGCGTGTCTGACGCCTCTGACGCAACTGCTGCTCCAAGTCCACTTGTAGAGAGTTGCCACCCCGTGTACCCAAGGCCTTATTCTGGACTGCAAATTAGTTAATCTATCCGCTCATTAAGTGAGCACTCTTCTTAAATCAGGATATTTTGCAGGATTCATCCAATTGAGGTACATTACTGTCTTGTAGATAAAGTCAGTATGTTATTTAAGAGTTACCATTAACATTTCACTCTTTTTAAATCTTCATTAGAAGATTTGGGATATTAGATGAAGGGTCATCGCAGTTGCGTAAGTTTCTGATGTGACTATTATGTAGGTGCTGTTACATAATGCAGCCTTTGGCAGGGAAATTGTTGGGATCGTTGTATCGTTTACAAATTAGGGATAATTGCGCAGATACATACATTATTTTTTACTAGAAAGCATTTCGCAGTTCCTCTACTGAGTCCATCTAGCAGGAAAAACAATTTGATACTTCAAAGATTTTCAAAAGGTATAACACGTAATCGGTTCCTAAGAAAATTTTCCAGGAGAAAATTTTACGTTTTCGACGAGGAAACGCGTGTATGTAACTCAAACTCCTGGAGCCTATCTAGAAGTGGAAGATGAAAATGAGGATTGTAGAAAGGTTAACTGAAGCACTAACCCTTTTACTACGAAAGGTTTACTACATTTATTTGAGGAGTATATGGACATAACCTTAAATCCAATTCATGTTCGTTCAGACAACTAACCTAATTTTCAAGTCAATAGTAATGATTCATCATGCGTAAATACTCGTACCAATTGGGAATAATTATGGCCTATAAATATACTACTTTTGACTTCATACAAAAAGAATACACGTATAAATCAAGGCTAAAACCATGTACCTCATTGTTAAATCTTGAAGCCATATGTGAGGCGATAAGGGGAGATCATAAGAGATTTTATAAGATCACCAAGTAATTGGAGTCTGGAAGGGACTAGTAGCAGCTACCCCAAAATAAAAAAACTCTACCTGTCTCTATGAGAACTCAAGACGTTGCTTACATTTCCGAGTGCAGTTGCTATTGAAGTTCAAACTCCATTCCATACTAAACTCCACTCAAGTCTGAACTCAGTGAGCTACCAAATGAAGAGACAAGTGTTCAAGTAGCCTTTGAAAGCATCAATACACAATAATTGTAATAGAAAACTGCTTTCGTAATCCACGTCTAATATATGTAGACTAGCAAAAGCGTAGGAAGTGCTCAACCTTTTCTGTACAAGTCTTCAGTTACCTGTGTTGTGGATTTGTATTAGCTTGAAGTTAAGCTCAATGTCCCAAATGCCGGGCTTTAGGTTCAGGGAAAGAAATAGTTGCTAATGAAATTACGCATAGATTTAAGACGACAAAAGCTCCCTTTGGGTATTCTTTGGACGGTCGTAATACCAAGTAAACTGTTTCATAATATTCCATGATCTTCATGAGGAATACCTTCAAATTAACCAAGTAGTTTATTTTTTTATTGCTGCATACAATTGCTCGATGGACCATTTAGTCAATTTGTTTTACTCTTTAATTAAAGTAAGCCCCTCTCTCTCTCCTAACACCGTTCTGGGCCAGAAGTGGTCTTAACAAAATATCATAGTTGTATACTACAAAAAATGATCGCTTCAAGTTCTCCGATAAAATCTGATGGAGTTGAAAATGTCGTAAATTTTAGATAAAATGAAGCTTGTCTTCATTGTCAACGGACATAGTCTTGATTCAAGCGCTCCTTGGTCAAATGCTGGGACAATGTTACGCCACAAAATATATGTGACAAGTGTTAAAGTTGCCCCACATCACCTCAATATTCTCAAACTCAATTATTTCGAGCCTGACAGTTATAACATCCAATGAACAGCATTTTCCAAAAATTCTGATGAAAATATTTTTTGGTGAACCCGGTGGTAGAAGGTTACTGCCAGTCAAATTTATACTTGTCCTTGTAGTCCTTGACTTGTGCCTAAGTGGTCGAAGGAGCTTGCTCTCATGGCTATCGACTTGCAACATTCGATCAGAAGCTCATATTGGTGGGCTGATTATCCATGATTAACAAGTAATAATAAATGGAAAAACTTACGGAGACATAATACACATTCTTCTTTCCCTGAACTCTAATAAGCAATTTTTCTCTAACTGAAACAAAATATCAACTCACAGTGTATGCAGCAGAGATAAAATGGCAATGAACAGTGTCATTTGGGGATTAACAGACTTATTTATCCCCAAATATATGATAAGAATGTTTTTTCCTTGAATAGATAGTCTGACATTCCCGTCAGTATGGCTTTCCTTTATAGTGTCTTGTGTTTGGAAAAAAATAAGCCGCTGAACTATCCGATTCATTATAGGTATCTCGAATGAAGTTAACATGCACAGCATATTTTGTGCACGGTATATCCTAACGTGATGTACACTTATAGACGATATTATACACTGTAAACATGCTACATCTTTACCTGACGTCAGCTGCAGGAGAAGCACAGTCATTTTCATGACAGGCAAGTTCACTTGACGGGACTTAAACACTGGGAAGCTGTGGAGATCTGTTGGGAATATTTAGCCAGGCGTAGAATGTTTGTAAGATAGCTGCCGAAGATGACATTCATAATTTTACTAGTTTTTATTGATCGTTCTTATTTTTCAGTGCTTTCTCAAGGCATGACTGGCGATAATTCCTTATTAGGAGCAATAACAATGTTTGGAAAAGTCGACAGCAATTTAACTTGGAGTAAGAAAACAATTGTTCAAAGGCAAAGCTAATGATGATAGAATGTTTCGTAATGGAGTAACACGCAGAGGTGAAACCCTCGCTGGTTTTAAATCACCTTGAGGGCGAATCAAAACGATATAAAAAATTCCCCAGCCTCGATTAAAATAATAGAACATTTCTTTGAGTAAATGAAGATACGATTGAGTAGCACTAGTCCCTCAAGACAATGACAACAGATGCTAGCAATATATTCTCCAAGAGGAGCTCATGAGTCCTACACATACCCCAAACAGCGCATAGTCCTGCAGATATCCTAGAGCAGTGCTCTGCAAAGTGCGACCCCACAGGTGGGTCGCGCGACCATTCAAAGGGCGTCGCGAAATGTAAGATCATACTTTTCTAATAAATGTAATAATGCTATTTCAGGATAAAGTATATCATTTTTTACGATAAGTAATAAACAGTCAACTCGATTTCTTTATAAACATTAAATTTCTCTGTTATATTTATGTTTTATTCTTTATTTTGCTAAAGTTGAAGGTGTCGTACAAAAATAAAATCTTTTAAAGAGTGTCGCGGCGGATAAAAGTTTGAAGACCACTGTCCTAGAGGTTAATAACCTAGAACCAACCTCAAACATAATAAATATAATAAGGAATCGATAGATAATTTTACCAAATTGAAGTCATGAACTTATATGTAAAAAAAATACAAATTTTGTATTCTCAACGGCACCACACTCATGATACTCTGTCAGTTCAAGCTGCCCTCAGGCAAAAATATGAAATCGCTTTTTTTACCTCGGCACACCCACGAATTTGAATTGAGGCTTTAATCTCAGCTAAATATCTATGTTCCTCATACATCTATGCAGACAAACTTTCATCCAATGAATAATGTCTGACGGTATTTTAATAGAAAGATTGTGCATTAGTTCCATAACTTTTAGTAAATCATCCTGAAATAGATAGACAGTCCATGATATGCAGTAATTCATTACACGCACAAATGAGACAAGTGACGAAAATAGCGTCGCACATAAAAAACACCATACAAAGGCCTCATAATTCTGAAATTTCACTGAGGTACCATTACTCACTTCCCAATAAAAAATACCCTACAATAAAATGACAAAATAAATCTTTCCCCCAAAAATTGGATTTCTGTGTGCAGAAATTTCGCAATAAACACAATTACAACCAATCATTCATTTTTCAAGTGTAATTTTCATAATTTACTTATATTTTGGGTGTTTGTAACTTACCGCCAGTATAAAACATCAGCATACGACATACAGTATCAATAATTTTATATTATCTATGTATCACATCATTACAACTCTTAATAAATCGGATTGTTATTAGCAACAAACATAAAATTTCAGATTCATGGCCTCCAACTTAAAACTCGAATGTTATAATTTTAACATCGATTCCTTGTAATATACACTGCCTGACTACCCTGTAAAAAGAAGTAAATCAGCGTTATTTTTTCGTTCTCAACAAAATTCCTGATTGAAACTGTAGTGGTGCACTCGATTCTTTAACTGTTTTTTAGTTTTTCGTTGACAATGAGTTGAATCTTGAAATGTCCGTTTTATATATTTAAAATAATTGTTTAAATAATCAAGAAAATTTTCCTGGGAAGTTTAGTTTCGCTATGTGTCACCCGCTCTTAGTTTAAACCACAGACTAGAGAAAAGGAAGGACTGTACATACATGCCAAAGACTACTATAACCAGGACGTGCATCGCCATGTAGCTGACTATGGTAGCGGAGGCCATTGCATTCTTAGTAACATAACATTTTCTATCGGACAAATTGATCAAAAATTACTTCTTTCAAGCAATAGAAGGGATAATAAGGTTTTACAGTGAATTTTAAAAGGTTTAAAGCACTGTTATGCTTTGAAATACCAATTTTAACCGGACTTAACATGTATTATTGTATGAGCTTAGTGGCCACTTCATAGAAAGCCGAGTTGCTGCAGTTTTAGACTTTACAAGTTGATTTTAGTTAAACTTTTTCCAATGCAAACAACCAAACATACAAACATTCAAGCATATAAACAAACAGACATAGAAGCAAAAATCTACCAAACTGCAGCGATTAGTCAGCCAACCGGGCCTTCTTGACAGAGGTCTGAAGGACTGCATTCTTCTGCTAGTCTTTCTCTGAGGGGTTGATAGCAAATTTGAGGGGTTGACAGCAAATTGAGTGAGTGTAGTAGTCGTCGTCAGAATACTGCCTTTTTTTGACTCGTACAGTTCCTTGACGTCTACAAATGATGCCGTGTTTCATTGTCAAGACTGATCTTCTGGCCCTTTTCACTGATCCAGTTGTTGCGGATGCAGTTGTTTAGCAGATGTATTGTGCCAAAAAGGAGAAACCAGACACGCTCGTTGTCAAGAGGATGCTAGGCTGTGGTACTGCAATTACCTAGTGATTAGAATAGAAGTGGCCTTGCAGTCTCGGTTGTTCTCGACCATGCCACTCAGCAACCCACCAGAAATTGAAACAGTTGGACAAATCTGTACTTCATCTACCAAGAGAGACATATTCTTCTGTTGCAGTGTCTGGACTTTGTCAAATGTTTCTCTCAGCACCTGGTCCTTGTCAATAGATGAAGTGATGTACTGCAGCTTGCGTTTGCATGGCAGCACCAAAAAGTCTCAGAGCTGTTCATAATTACACTTCGGGTATGATTGAAGAGAAAAACATTAATCATTCATGGAAAACTGCTTCTGTGATAAAAGTTCTAACAGACGTCAAAAATACCAACTTTTTCTTCTTCTCGATGTCGACATAGGCTGTCATGTGAGCTTGAAGGGTGACAACATCTTGGATCGTTTTGTCAAACGGGATGTCATACATAGTTCATTGCCAAGCTCACAGTTTCGTCGGACTGCGAATACGATCTCAAACCATTGTTGGGATGAAGTGTCTTAAACAGTGGTACTAATGCCGCTCTTGAACGCACTGAGCGTTAGTGGGGAACACAAAGTGGGCTTGTTTACGAAAATCACATACAGGCTGCACTCACTGAAGTTGTCGGTTATGAACAAACACACAAGCCTTTCTTTTCACGCATATAAAAGGCTTCACGCATCATCACCAGCTTGGTCGACTGGTATCACCAGCTTGGTCGACTGGTGAGCGAATCTGCTTGCGAGCGGAAAGACCCGGGTTCGAATCCCGCATCCGACATGGTTGACGCGGCTAGAAATACGGCATGGGACTTGGGTAAACAACCGAATAATTATCGAAGTAATTATCCGACCCAAGAATGGGCCAGAAGGTTCGTTCCTATAGCCTCATTCTATTCTATTCTGTTCTATTCTATTCTATTCTATTCTATTCTATTCTATTCTTTCGATCTTGAAATAATCAAGTTCTTGTACTGCTTCTGCAGGTAACGTTCAGGTTTGAAAGCATCAAATGAAGTAATCTTATGCTTCTGAAGAAAATACCTCAGTTGTTGGTCTTCCACTTTCGCCGGGGGAGATGCAGGTTTTGGAGATGGCAGACATGAACCAGGCACATTGGAGATACTGGGAGGGATTTCACTTGTTCACACAACCCCACACTTGTTCGGCATTTTTAATACATATAATTAGTAATAAACTTTGTAAAAAAAACAGTATCCACTTAGAAATGCAGCAATGTGCCTCGAAACAAACAACAATGTCCGATTCAAACCGAGCGACAGACTACGACAATGTTCACACTATGACAGATGGGGGTTAACTGAACTCGGTGAACTGGCCTCCGCTACCGTAGTCAGCTACATGGCGGTGCACGTCCTGGTTATAGTAGTCTTTGGTACATGCCTAAATTTATGCTCCAGTCCTGCATGTGACGCAGATATCGACGGCGCGCATGAAATGACAAGCTAAAAATGAACTATTAAAAATGATACGTTGTAAAATCAGTCAAGCGCCAAGCATCCGAAGATCTTTGAAAGCAACAGGGGTTGATGATAATGTAGATATTACGTGCACGTAGGTGCAATTTTCCACTCGATGGTCACATTTATTTTACAAATTCACCAAAAAATAATCAAGTCGGGCGAAATAAGTTTATACAAGAACATCTGGGTACCCACTTTACGTTCAGGAAACAACAATTCATTTCTTTCGACCACTGCACTGACGATTCAAACTCACATGATTTTGAAATTCAGGAAAATATTGAAGAAATATTGGGTGGGCCAAAATGTACGTTTGGTGTTTAAAGAAAGTTTGGCATATACGAAAACCGAACGGATTTTCTGGTCAACGCAATACTTCGTACCAAACTGATATATTAAATGCATAAAGTAATTTTCAATTCTGCTCTCCCTTATCCAGTGATCCCACCTGCCTACCTACGAATTATCTCGATGCATGACATGGTAGGAAAGATTTCACGTTTCCATGAATTCGCATTACGAATTATCGATGAAGACTTTAATCTCAATTTATAATAGCCTCTTGATATTTCAAGTAATGGGGCACTCATCAAATGTCATGCCTACCTTATGACTTACAATAACTTAAAATAAACTGAGTAACATTTTCCTCGTTCTTACCCCTCTCTATCTTCCGTTTTCCCGGCATAATCTAGTATTAATTACGTCTTAAAGTTTACAACGAATATGTGCTGTTCACGCTCTCTCAACTAATTATTACATGCGTAGCAGAATATTAACTGCGACTCGAAGTAAACTCAGGAAATTTACAGAGTTCTCACTCCCAGCAAATTACACGCCTTAGCAAATAAGAGAGCACGCTGCAGTAGGACGGTTCTGCAAGCCCACGTCATGACTTGCAGTAGCTCCCAGTAGTTGCGACGCACCTAATTATCAGTTCACATTCTCTTCGGTGTGCCGCATTCCTGAAACTAGCGTTCGCTACGGCCTTTCGGCTCGAGATTTCCCAGCTGCAACATCATGAGCGCTCTTCACGGAGTCTGTAGTGACTCAGACGTTTTCTTGAACGCAAGCAATTGTGATCAAGGTGATAATCAACAGTCATCTGTCCACAGACACCAGGTCTGTGTTGACCGTGTAAAGTTTCGTGTCTAACGTGTCGCTGAAGTTAAATAAAAACATCCACGCTTAAAAAAGAGCTCATTTAGAGAGTGATCGACGATGCTTTATTACTCTACAAAAATTTAATGAGCAGTGGTGGCGTCGTTCATCTCCCAGCGTAAAGAAGGACCTATGAATTACGATAATATTCTTTTGAAGTCTTTCAAATAATTAAAAATTACGGCGAGTTACTTATTTCCGTATTCAGGTATGAGAAGTTAAATCTTTTTGCCAGTACTATGTGGGAGAAAGAGCAGTTTACACCGACTGAACTTTTTTCCGATTTGAAACGAAAGTATCAGCGTAAATCCCGTGGACGTTTTCATCTGCATCTTGAGATCGCCCACTAATTATGCGAATGGTTAAGGAACCATCACATATACTTATTGCCAACTAATTCTCAGGATGGTCTAGAAACCATCAAATAAATCTATTTATAATCCATAAATTTTATGGATAGTGGAGGAACATACTTTGACAAATCTGTAAAATATTTATGGCTCTGTTCAACACAAAAACGAGCTCGCGTACACTTAATTCCCACACATAGCTACTCAAGCTCTTCTTCTTCTTTAGCTAAATCCAATTGCCTAAGAACATATTCAATACACTTGAGCAAGCTGTTAAAAAGTCACCATGTCATTATGTCTAACTGACTGAACTCAGGGAAGAGTAGTAATATATTACATAAATATCGGTTCATCAAAATCGATAAGGAACCTTTCAATGCCACGTGATGACAGTCATCATAAGGTAATGATGGTGACCAGCAGGTCTTTAAAGTTACCTTGAAAGCTCAGTTTGTGGTGGTAGTAGTTTGCGAATAATAAGAGCTGGCTGGCATTGGGTCATCACTAAGAAAAGTCCTTCCTCAACCTCTGATCAGCAGGAAATAATTATTATCATCCGGTGAAGTTCGTACTGAAAAGCGATTTTTCTGATTGTCGGTATTAGGAATGAGTGGTCATGTGTGGTGAGGTCATTGTCATGCAAATGTCAGTGTTCAAACAACATTGGATTATACCGAGGCAAGGTCAAACTGGTTGCAGGAGCTCCCAGTACATAATTTTTCTTACTAAGTTCGTAAATAATCAGTCAAATTTGTGTGAATAAGTTGTAATTTTATAACAGTTTTAAAGGCGTTTTGTTTACGGATCCAAATTGTGAAAATAACTGATGTATTCAACTACCTGACTCACGCGACGAGTTACTAAATTTAATCAAGAGATAATTTAATATTTGTTTCTTCTATACCACGGGTTAGTAAATATTCCAGGCCAAATACTTTGCAATAGACGAGCCCACATTTCTCCAATGAAATAACTTTCCTCAACCACGACCGCCAGAGCAATAGCTTTGTAAGTATTAGATGTCTTGTAGGGAGAAGAATAGCCTGGATTTTACGAAGAGAGTCTGTATAATCCCACTGTTGAACAAAAAAAATTTATCCGAAAGTTTGACATTTTCAGAACCTTTTTAAACGAAAATAGATATTTTCACGCAATTATTTTTGTCTTTTACTATTGGTTATTGCAATGGAACCTTAGCTGTATTTTCATTTTAAAAGACCATAATTTTTAACGACTCGAGAGTCGGAGCTGATCTGTGTCTCCCCTCCACCGATACCATGCTTTTTTTTCACTAAATTTTTAAAGGGCCGTTCTGATTTAGGTCGATGTTTCCCAAAGAATTTATTAGTTATAACATGTCTCATCTTAGTGACTGACAGTGTTCCTTAGAGACACTCGCGCTGACAAACTTTGACCTCACAACATGTTATGAAAGGATGGGAATTTTACCTCTAATTGAGTGCAATGACCTTAGTTTATGCCATGTCTCTCCAAACCTGCAACCAGAAAATATTGAGCCTCACTTCATGAAAACTGTAAAAGGCGTACAACGTACAACAAAACAACTCCTAAATTATTAGTTCCTCTCTCTTCGTGTTCCGTAGTGAACACGACAAGTCTGATAGAGATCAATTTTGTTGCTCCACAGCTCTGAGACGCAATGGCAACTAATCGAGTTCATGAATCGCTGTGCAAAACATTCGAGCAAAAACTGTTCCACTAGAGTTCAGTCTTAAAAACGCTCCATTCATTTGTAAGATTTATAGGAGCCCTGCCCCCCTTGTCCTCCCCACCTCACTATTGCTTTCACTAATACGTGTCTTAGCATGCTCCATAGAAGTCTCACTCGTATTTTTCATTTACCGTAGAAATTAAAAAAAAATTTTTATTCCGTTATGAAGCAACTATCACAATAAATTAAAAGACAGAAACTTCATAGTGGTTTACGTTATCAAAATTTTAATTGAACGCACGTTTCATCTTTTATTTTTGAAAACACAAACAAAAAAAAGTCACTTATTTGCGCACATGAGAGTAAAACTGCAAAGGTTTTTATACCTTTGCAGCGTTATCCTCATGGAGATAAAAATCATGCAGAAAATAATTAGTAATTTCTGTTTAATTTTTGGCTTCTCCAGTAGCACTCCCATTTTTCGCTGCTTTCTGTCACTGCACTGTTGTGCAGGACAAATGCATCACTTAGTTTCATCCCTACTGCTGACGTTCAGCGTGGTTAGTTTGCTCTACATTTGCACCGAAGAGCAACGTTTTCCGTCTTTACATTGAATTACATTCCCGCCTCTATACATAATGTGGGAAGGGGCTTTGCTGCAATGGAAAGTACAAGGATAGATTGAAATTCCCAATGTCGACGCACATATAAAACACATGAGAAACGAGTCACACGTTTATCTACGGTTACTACAGAATACGTCAAAGAGAAAGCCCGTTACATGTTGTGATGGACACACGAGTGTCTTTTAATAAAGACGTAAATCATTCGCAAATTGCTCAGGGTCTTACTGCTGAAAAAGTCTACAATGAACCTAACTCCTACAACAGGAGAAGGAAATAGTGTTTTATACATAGCTTCTCAGCTAATGGCACATTTTCTGAGAACACACTGCAGTTTTCTACGATGGAACACAAAATGTAAGAAAAGACGGTACTCGGTTTAAAAAAAACTAACGTCAGTTTAACTTTCTTATCTTTTTGAGAATTAACTCGTTACATTAAGGATAGTAATGTGTTTCACCTCAGTCACGTAGTGAAGAGCCCCAACTCAGTTTGCGGTATCGTAAATCGAGAATCTAGTTTGAAATTTTACTTCATCTGCAGAATTATAAAATGGTAACAAAAATCAATTGAAATATTAAAAAAATTCTTTACGTACTTCAACTATAAAAGCTGCTACGCTGGCCTAAAGCTTAGTACGTCCTGATTGTGTTCATGAAAATTGTAATAATGAGATACTAAGCGCGATCATGATTGAATGTGAGCAGTTCTCTAACAGCCCTTGCGAGTCTTCTCAATTTATACTTTTCCAGCTTACGTTTAGCGTGACAGTTTTGGCATCAATCATCCCTAAAAGCCAGTCAGAACACATTTGAACTGATGTATTGCAGATAAACAGGAACGAGGTCTAAAAACTTTAAGAGCTACTTGCGTAATAAAAAATGAGAGATCAACAACCGGGACTCGCAGCCCACGGTAATACATTTTATGAGATAACAGTTCGACTACTTTCAACAGCAAAGAGCATGGGAAAAAATTAAATTTTATGGTACAAGGAAATTATTAGCGCCAATAAAGGTTTGAACGTGCTACGTATTACTCAGAAAAATATAAAGTATCGTGAGAGTACACTCGTTTTCAGAATTGTGCATCTACACTTCCAGATAAATTCAAAGCAAATGGATTATTGTGTTCAACTTTTACGCTGCTGACCATAAAGAGCGTCAGACTCAAGTAAACTTATCGACGAGTTATAATAAAAGTGTGATCAAATCTGTAAAAAAACTTTCGCTCATTTAAACACAGTACGTGATCAGCAGTCTTATGTGCAATCCTATTAAAAAACAAATAATCGTAAAACATGCGTCTAACCATGGTATGATAGGAATACGAGTACTCTCATATTACGATACCTGTATAAAAAGCTTTCCGCTTAGAGTTTTTAAACCGTGGCAAAGAACATCTCCACGAGATAAAAATTAAACATTGACACAAACAAATAAAGGATCATAGACGCTCGTGCATGCGAATGATTGCGCAAAAAGCCGGAGTTTTCACGAGAACGGATGATAATCACAAAAAGGAAGGATAAGGCGCACACCCTACTATACAACCTAGTTCACTGCCTCCTGTAATTGCTGATTACGGACGGTTTGGAGTGTCGCTGAAGAGCGCTATTTTTCCACTTCCATTCATTGAAGAACTTATTACTTTCGCTTTAAGATCGCACCTACAAGTATGACTAACTTTATAAATAGCTTTGTATTCCTTTCTCGGCCATCCAAATCTTAGCAATAGATGAATTTCAGTAATAAGGAACTGTTAGCAAATTTGACGGAAGATACCTCCATCCAACTCACTTTTTTCTGAAATTGACACCACCAAGACATCATAATATATCACTGCTAATCCTCTCATGTGCACGAACTAAGCCTACAGGTGCACTCCTAGCTTATCTTCCCTTTGAGCACCCAGATTGCGTTCTGCCCCAGTTGAGATACAGGTCAACGAGGAGCGTCATTCTGCGTTCCATCATTTCAACCGGGGCTGCAACGCTGCCGCGGTAACGCCACTTGCTTTCAACCGTCGCGTGAGAAGTCGTAAGGTCATCTGCTGTGTACGCTTATAATTTCCAGTATTCCTGGATCACAGAACTGAAGTCCGCTTATTCAACCTATTCGTCCTTTGTTTTCGCTTTCTTTGTACTGTGTGAACTTGTACTGCCAACCTTTCCAATTCTACGACTGATCAGTGTAAGTGCTTTGCCATTTGTAAATTATACCTATTCTTTTAAACTGTTCTCCGTCAGGCTGATAGATAAAAATGGAGAATTTTTTCACCAACCTCCCGAAACACTTTGGGAGCTTTCTCGTATAGATTTTGTGCATGTAACACTCGTAACAAAGATACTAATCAATGTATTATAGACAGGCTCTAGTTCGTCTTGCATACACGCTTAAAAGTTTTTTTTCGAACAATACAGGTATACTCAAAAAAAGCTAAACATGAAGATAAAATGCAAAAACAAGGAGTTAAATGTAGCAGATAAATAAAAAATATACACATTACTCTGAAAATTTATGTATGAAAAAATATGCTAAATAGAATAATAGTTTTTATTGTATAAGAAAGCTGAATAAATTTCCGTTCCAATGGTGTACAATTTATTATATTAAGACAAATAATGTAGCAAGAAAAAATATTGCAATGTGAGAAAATTTGTTTAACCACAGGCCATGCTGGTATCTACTCCACCTTCCATCACACACCTGTCACCTGACACGTGACGGTTCCTAAAGCATTCTATTTGTGAATTTATAAAAAAAATCGTTTGACGGGCAAATCCGTCATCGGTACGTGAAAAGTAAAGAAAGTTATTTCAAATATTGAATAAAAAGAATTCCACAACTTCTGTATTTTTCCACCCTTTGAAGGCCATTTTGCAGCTCGTTTATGTTCGAAGCACAGCAGTAATGCATGCATGCAAAAGGAGTATGTATATTAATTTCAATTTGAAGGGTTTCATCTAGAAATACTAATATCTTTAGTAATCACAAGAGACTCGTATATAATATTATAGCATGAAATAGAAGGAAATGGAGCAGCTGGGTTATTGTTCATAGTGAACGAGCTCACAACACGTAATCAAAACTTGTTTACATTTAAAAATATACAAAACGCACTGTTTTCCCTGAAATGCATTTTCTTTCAAAGATTAAAAAGAACAGGCGCATTCATTCGCACCTTAACATTTTTTCTCGATTTCGATAGGTCAATAATTTGGCACGTAGAGGGTCAAATGGCATTGCAACCTTTGTCGCTGAGTCACGTTTTGAAAAGGTTTTATCTGATGGCACTAAGGAATGAACTCACGATGACGGCAAAGTTCAGAGAGAACTGAAGCGAGATAAAAATTGCTATTATGAAGTTCAAATACCTGTTTTATAACCTTGGTTTAGTAATCCCCTACTCAGCATTTATAATTGGGTCGAGTTCAGAAACAAGTTGAACGGTGGAAAATATTATTTTTTAATGGATACATTTCGTCATATGCAACGTACCATAGTTGTGATTAGAACACGATTTTGTAACAATTTGTTCTTGAGTTTCTCGGTGTATGGTCGCACTAATTGACTACCGTGCTATTTGAAGATCCGTAAATTAAGCTTCACTTAGTCTACAACTTGATAGATTAATTGACGTTTGTTCTAATTGAAAAGCATAGATCATTTATTGAGTTTATTGAGCATTTATTGAGTTTATTGAGCATTTATTGAGTTTATTGAGCATTTATTGAGAAATTTTCACAAGAGACTGGCACTGAGGCGGAGGTATTTTCAACATTACTGAAGAATATTCTTATTGTAACTGAACACCATTCCTACTATTGTTGTGGCACTGAAAATAATCATACAGATTGTCATGGGATTTAAGAAGTGCGACAAATTTACATTTGCACTTTCTGCCCATACCGAAATTCAGGACTGTCAAGTGTAATTTCACAGCACACCAACAAAAGAAGGTTCGCGACGATGCTTAAATTTCATGACTCAAGGATGTATATAAAATAACTATTGCATTTACTTCGCACTCGCACGCTTGTACAAACTGGTACTGGAGGAATGTTAAGGAAAAGTGAACTGCTGGTGTATCTTTGTTCTATTCAAGTAACTCCACAAGGTAAAAACTCCTTATGGTTCAACTGCGTAATGATCATCATGTCCTTCCTACATTATTATTTAGAAACCACAGAGGTTATTTTCTCCGAATTAAAAGAGCTGTCCTTGAATGTATGAGATCAAATAAATTACATTCTGCACATCCTCTTCATAAGTACGGTTGAAGAAAACTTAGACCTATGAATCAAATAAAATTAGGTGAATATGCTTTTCCAAAATATTATTTCGTATAAATCTTTGTTTCATGTTTCCATTCGAAAAGTATTGAGATTGTCCCACTAGATTGAGTAGGTGTTACTAGAACACATTTGGTGAGCGAGGCTCGTGAACAACTGATATACAAGGCGCAGCAATATAACTTTCTTTTGTTAAATGCGTTTTGCTTTGAAAAAAGGAAGTTATGTTGCCGCACCCAATGTAAGTATCAACACTATGCAATGAAATGCAATATCCTGCTGAAGCTTCAACGAGTCCCAATTCAATTTTTTAAAATGCCAGCTAAGGTTATAAGAGAGAGAAACTAATGTAGTCTCTCCCCTGTAAACCATGGCTGAGTATAACGAAGCCTCTTCATTTGCTCCCTCTGATGAAACAACTACTTCTCATCTCGAGAAAAAAAGGTCAGTAATCACTATATAGAGATAATTTAAACAACAAAAAACACTATTTCTTGCTAGGATAATGGTTGAAAAATTACTCCAGAGCGCTATTTTTTACTCAAAATGGAATCTAAAATCTGAAGAAACGTTCCAACACGCCATCGACGATAAATAAGGGTAATAAAAATGAAGAAATTGGTTTCAGTATAATAAAAGAACAATAATAGCTTAAAAAGATTGTAGAGAAACCTTTCCTCAACAATGCTGAGATAACTTTCTCTGGGCACACGAAGAAACTTTTTATGGAAAGTAATGACTGTTCTAAAAAAGTGTATGTTTATGCGTAGCCTGAACTGGGATCGGGAGAACTGAATCCGCCGCCACCACCGAGCGATCCACCACTGTATCCTACTCCACCACCTCCTCCACCGCCGCCACCACCTCCACCAATAGCTCCGCCTCCGTATCCACCACCACCACCGCCACCAACAGCACCGTGGCCGCCACCTCCACCTCCAGCAGCTCCACCACCATATCCGCCACCACCTCCACCACCACCACCACCACTACCACCGTGGCCGCCACCGCCACCTCCAACAGCTCCACCACCATATCCGCCACCGCCTCCACCGCCACCACCAGCTCCTCCTCCGATAACTTGACCCTGAGATGCTGACTGGCTGAGGGCAGTTTGCAAGTCGACACCGCCAGGGAGTTGAGGGTTCTCGCCAGGCCCGTACGCCACGTAAAACACCTCAGGTTTGGTGGGCGTCGAGGGCACCTCAATGACTTCCTGTTGTTGCTGGTCTGGCCTCTCGCTGAGGACGTACACAAGCGTCTTCTGTTGAGGAGGCGGCACAACGATCGGGTCCACTCCTCCGTCAACCTCGGGAGTTCTCACGAACACAAAATTGTAGTGAATTTTCGGGTCTGGGATGTGTGGTGCTGGTCCGTACGTCTGCTCGTGTTTAGGAGCGTTGTACAGGAAGAGGTTCCTTGTGACGATGGGACGACCACAAGAACCATCAGCCTTCCGGATTTCTCCTTGGCCGCAGGGTTGTGCAGGAGCGCCGTATCCTCCTCCTCCTCCTCCTCCACCAATACCACCACCTCCGCCACCACCGCCATGGCCTCCTCCAAATCCACCACCGCCGCCTCCA
>VCRD01001292.1:109415-150339 GCA_006783055.1 Trinorchestia longiramus
CGCCGCCACCACCAAATCCTCCTCCTCCTCCCCCTCCTAATCCACCACCGCCGCCGTATCCACCACCACCTCCACCACCAGCTCCACCACCACCAAAACCATCAGGGGCTGCAGAGACGCCGAGGGCCAAAGCGAATAACAACTGGAATTATAAAAAGAACATGGCATGTGAGTGCAGGTCAACAAGAACTTTCTAGGGCAGCTAAATGTTGCTTAAAATATTGTTTACAAGACACAAAATTAAAATCAATTGTCATTTTGAAAATGGAAATAATTTTGTGAAAAAGATTTCAATACATTTCTTTTTAAAGTTTCGAACACGAAGTCATCAGAGGAATATTACTCAAGGAAACAGAAGAATACTCGAGGTATTCCTATTGATGAGCGCAATCTCATCTGAGAAAAGTGTTAGTCATCTTTAACTTGAAATCATTTCTTATGATATTGCATAATACTGTTGGTGAAGGCAAATTCCTTGAAATCGCGACCTATAATATTGTATCTTAGCAAAATAATCAGCTTCACAGTGAAGATTACAGTCATTTCAAGACTTTCATATCTGTATTGAAATTCACTTCACACTAAAGTAAGTTAGATGTTAAGTCAGGGAAGTATTTCAGTGAACTTTTGATGACACAAGACAATTCATTTTTCAACCAAAGTTATTAATGCGAATTGAGTTTCATTAGCAAGCAACTTGATTGCCCCTCTGATGAACTGTGCAGGTTAAGCCCACCAGTAACCACACAGTGATGGTTCATGCTCTGGAGATGCAATAGGAGTTTTCCTCCACGAGGGAAATGATTCAGGCAGCCATTGTTCTGAAGAGAAAACAGGGTATAGACACTAGACCGTCTACTCCCTCCGTTGCAGCACGCATTATCGCTGCACGAATTACAAACACAATAAAAAATCCCGAAACGCTCTATGGACAATATATACGCAAAGCCATTATCAGCTTAAGTTCCTAAGAAGTATACACTTCTAACTGAAACTGATTCATTTCTTCATTTTTGGATTTTTGATGAAAATATAATGTACCTATTATAGTCGGATTCTCGGACACGAGTTAGTTGCAAGGAAGCTTCACTTTAGAGCTGGAAATGCGTAATAGATAGAGGCACGCTATGACCTTAAAGTATGCGCACTGGGTGCATGACCTTAACACAGGTTATTGGGTTGAGTGGGTGGGTTCAGTCACGGCATCGTTCATCTCTCGCTAACCATTGTATAAAAATCACGTACGTCAGACGAGCTGGTGACGACATAGTGATTAGTTCATCACTATTAATTGGAAGCATACGGTGATCTCAATATGCAATAGCCATGATGGCGTGAACTATTAAATGCATCATCTTAGAAGTGATATCATATTAGTTACTAGTAGCAAGTGATGCTTAAAAGTACTATTCGTGTTTATTGGAGTTTTGGCATGATCTCTGATAACAATATAAGCAAAGTTACTCTGAGCCTTGGAAAATATATCAAGGTTATATCAAATTTGGGTAACAAAAATATTTCAAAATTGTATTTTTGAGGAGTGACACGCCGTGAGACAAGAATTTTTGTGAATTAACAAAACATTGACGTCCCTGAAGTTCTCAGATCTCGCTAGTTCAAATGCGGAATTATTCATTTTCATTTATGATGTAACTTACAAATAATCTTTCGTTTCAGTGAAAAAACTTCCTTTAGCCAATTACAAAAGGTATTAGAAAAGAGATGCTTCTTTTACGAACATAAGAAAAGAGCTAGATGGGAATAAAAATAATACTAATACGGAAGGACGAATAACACTAATATTAATTATCCATATCATAATAAATGCATTCTGTTCAGGTGAAATAAGTTACTGATCGAAGAACGCTTACTGCAAAGTACGAAACTTTATGATATTTCAATAGAAATTTTACCTTCCGTACTGCGTAGGAAGTGTCTATTCTTTTTACCTAATTTTCTGACAAGACCCGTTTTATTGAAGATTACACCATAAGAAAAGGATTTCCCGCTTACTACTCTCGTGCTAAACTACAAGCATAAATTATGACAATCAGTGCTCCTGCCACAAACAAGCACGTAGCAAGAAAAGTGTTCGAGTGAATTATGTCTGAGAAAATGGCCACAGGGATGGTAAACCAACAGATTTATTTTATTTCATTACATGTTTTTGATCGGGGAGAATGAAAATAAAAAGAAGGAAGCTAAAAGTGTGATCGCATTATTAAATTGACATTTGACGCATTATTAAAGTAGTGACTTTCATTGTTCCTCCATTCTGAAGCCTAAGGTAATAAAAGAAATTTTCTATACGATTGTACTGGTAACTAATTTGGAAGCTGCTATGAGTTCACTGCAACATGATTGTGTGAAGTTGAACACTACTACCAGCAAAATATTCGTGCGTTGTACTTTCACGTAAAAAATAAATGCCTATTGAACCAAAGGCACTCCATACTGTGATTTTATGTATCACATCAAAGACTTATGATTGCATCTGAACAGATGAACATCACGTTTTCGAAACAAAGAATTTAAGGATCGTGCTGACTGAAGGAATGATAACATAAGGAACCTGTCCGTGTTAGTTTACCGTTTCAAAGAGAATAATAATATACGTGTATCACGAAAATAATTTCTCCTTTCTCAACTGTTGGTTACGTGTGACACAAGCCAGGGAGAGATGCGTCGCGTGTGCAGGACACACACGCGCGTTGGAGCCTCGAGTTACGCCTGCGTAAGAGCGTTGTGTAAGGCAGCAACTTTGCCGGCTGTGTGCGAGTGTGTTACTGGCACTCGTGTGACCACGTACGGTCCTACATCATCCTATTACTCAAGTTATACTGGTATTTATTACTAGTATACTTGTATTGATTACTATATATTAGCGTATTTTGCTCTCATACCAGTATTTATTGTTAGCATGCTAGTATTTTTTGTTAGCAAACTTGTAGTATTGCTATTATGCAAGGGGCGAACGTGCATTGCTCGTTCGTGAGGGCTGTAGTAACCCACTAGCAGATGCAGTAATTCAACCAGACTGGCAAGGCAGAGGTGGGTAGGACACATAAAATAGACGCTAGGCATTAAATGTTGAGCGTTATTTTACAGAGGTGAAGAAGCGATACAAGGGAAAAATTGAGAGTTGAAATACGTTCTTTCAAGAGAATTTCCCCTAGATTATAGATGCAACACAGTGATTCGATAAAGTTGATTTGTACTATTTCTCTTGTTTGTGCATTTCTGCTGAAAATGTTCATTCTGTAAAAATAAATTCTGTTTGCAAGTATTTCAATTTAATTATTGATGAAAATTCAAACCTGATCACTAATAACAATTAGGAATCTCTTCTCATTATTGCAAATAATATTGGTGCACGAAAAAATTAAGTTTGAAACAACTGTAAAGAAAACGGCACGCGTCTCTACTCTCAATAGTTGTATCAAATTTTGGAGCTGATATTGGACTCTGAAATTGTATTGAGTCATTAGAGTGTGCAGAGCTTAATTCAGGAGCTTCACTGGATCACTTTAAAAACAGCCCAACGATTGTGGCTATTCTGTGGCGCCAATATTTCGCCAGAGAAACACACACACAAATTTATTTAAAGTAAAATTACTGTTTACGTTCAGTGTAGCTGTAAGTTTCACGTCAAAACTGCATAAATGTTTAGTAATATTTGAAAATTTTAAGATCTTTTGTAATTTGTTGCATTTCTTATGAGAAACAGGAATTGTTACGTTATTGGTAATAAGAAGTAAATAACAATAAGTGTACGTACATTCGTTCGAAAAGTTAGTCAGAAACAATAATTTTGAGCAGCTGCAGGGTAGGAATAGAGGTTATATGTTTTAAAAGAGCTAAATATCTGCAGTCACGTGGCATAGGCAGAGGTAATCCTGTTCTTGTACCTCAAGTGGCGCTGCTGTAAGAGCCTTCTGAGAAATCATAACACAATCGTTATAACTGGTGACTTATAATTATGTGTATGCAGAAATAAATATAAATGTGTATGTACGTCTCTGCATATACAGAATTATTCGTACAAAATTATCTGTTGTAAATTCATGCGCGTGCGGCCTGGAGCTCAAAAGAAGCAAGCATATTTTTGGATGATGAACATTTGAGACGCTTCTGTCTCACAAATTGAATGCATCATGAAACTCTGAAGTTAGTTCGTTCAATGCATAGGTATATGCAATAAGAGGCTTCACAATTTTGCTTTAAAAATAATTTTAATAAGGAACGAAGGATTGTATTGAGAAGAATGAGCGAATCATTTTTACAAATGTGCATAAAAACAGCAAACTTCATCTGATGAAATGATGCTTGCGTAATAGTGACTTGGCGAAAAAGAGTTTTCTATATTTTTGACATTGTAGTTTGTTCAAGTCGTGAAGCTCCAAAGAGTTGCTCTCGAGGCTTAATATTTGGACACCTGCAGGTATAAAACCTGTACGATGAGCCTGAGTTCCATTACAACTAAGATTCATAGGACTTCATTTCTGTGAAATATTATTCCCTCACTTCGGAATTTATTAGCCAAGGCTCAAATAGCGTTAGTTTCAAGTTTCATAAAATGTAAAAGTATCGATTGGCTATCTTAATTTAATGTTATTTCTAAAGTACAATTTTATGACAAAAAATATGTAATAAAATACTCATGACAAGTAGACGTTATATCACGCCTGAAGCTTGAGAATTTAAACTATCCATTTCTAAGAGTGAACTTCGTAAAGATGGAAGGACTACTTGTGCAGTAATAGGTAATATAACGCTCCTTATTCCTGTGTGTGCGGGTGGAAAACTGATTTTAGTGAATTCTATAGTGTGAACAAAATTAAGTTCAAGATTCATAGAAGCATGGAGGTTTACCAAGATAAAATTAAACTTGCTAACACAGCAAGTTTGGACTTGCCAGGAGGCAATTGTTGCAGGAGTAGAATATAAATCTAGACTCATAATCCTGAATATGAAGGGAGAAACTGTTAGGAAAGAACTCACTGTAAACTTCATGTCGATGTAGTGATGAGTCGAGTGGTTATGATGAGCGTGTGAGGAGGTAGCAGCTTTTATAGGCAGCTCAGTGATGGCCAGATACCGCAGCTGGTTCGAGGACCAGCTGCGGCTGCAAGTTGGTTCCCTCAGTAGCCATAGTTCACATCAGCTGCGGGGATAGCAGCAAACTCACGGTTGGTCCTTGTGACTGCAAGCATGGAATTCTCGCAGATTCTTGGAATTCTTGCGTCAAAATCTTGAGTCAGGATCCTAGTATTCTTCTATCGGTCTTGGAAATGCTGTCGCTCACGGAGCATTTCTATCAAATGGAGATTCTTATCTCTTTCAAACCATTAAAATAGGATAGCTTCTACTGCAGCCAAGTGAATTTTCGGTCATAAGTCTCAATTTATTTTACTTGAGGGCTTCTTTAGAGCAAATGCATATTTATCTTGTTATTACTCAGCGTTTCTCGAACAGCTTTAAAAGGTTTCGCAAAAGGAGTCCTTCAAGTTGCAATCTCACTTGCAGATTAATCAGGAGCAGAAATGTGAGAAAAATCGGGAAGAAAGGCCTCAATTATTTTTGTAACCTTCACCTCTCGCGAGAGTTATTTGATAGCATTAGTTTTGCTTGCTATTCAGAAATCCTAAAAGATTATTTTGCAAAACCTTCCAATGAACATCTTCATACACAAGGGTCATCCAGCTATTGCTTAGCACTTAGTTTACTGGAAATAAATTCGAACTAACATTTCAAAACTCAGGCTTTTATGAAACTGCTGACAGGTACATGGATTTTCATTGTTAGCAAAATGTGTGATGAAGAAATTGACTTTTTAATTGTACTCTAAAATGGCCTCTCTCCAAACATGGGTTTAAGACAGAAGTTTATGAAAAAAAAATATTATTATTATTATTATTATTATTATTATTATTTTATTATTATTGCAGTTTTTATTTTAACTGCAGTATCCGCTCAATTGAAGCCCACATCACTGCGAAACTCGGCTAAAATTTATTTCCCCTACAGCCAGAGCGTAAAATTTCAGCATCACAATTAGCACAATCCATCACAGCTATGAAAAAGTAGCAGAATAAGCATCTCAGAGTGACGAAAAGCTGAAGTGAAACGAAAACGAACGAAACGAAGACACTCGAACAGGAGGTCAGTTGCATGATATGCCAACCTTTGTCACCACAGAGCAACATGAAGGGATAAAGGAAGATATTGCCAAACAACTAAGCCTAAATCGATGTCCGGAACAATCTTTACGCAATGAGAAGCAAGAAACTCAGCTGAGGAACGCGAAGTCCTCGAGACGCAAAGAGGAGGCTGGACATTATCTGGAGATCAGGTGAGATTCATCTACATTACTTGCTACTGAGAAGTATGAATTTCCAGGACATAAAATCCTTTCTGTGCACCAATTTTAGGTATTCCGTCTTCCATTCATTCTACCAATCGTATTGTAATTATATCTGACCACAGCATGTTATGAATGAAATAACTGCTACAAGTACTCTCAATATACAAATCAAAAAAAAATGGGCACTATTGAGTGCCATCCAAATCCTTTATGCTTCTTTTCATATCTGTCTATAGGCATATAATTTACAAATGAGAAGCCAAATTTTTTGAAAATCCTTGGAAGTGCGTTTTTCTTCTCCAATCTAATTGGACCATCTGTTCTCGATACACCTTTTTAACACGCAGGAATTATCAGCCAAGGCACCAAGCAAACTGGGAATTTTGACCAGCGATGACTATGAAACGACGTATTGACAATTTTCAAACTGGCTGACATCTTTTACAATGACAGCGAAGGTCCGCATGTGAGAAGAATCATTAAGCCATATAGCTTGACGCTTAGAGCCTTCGCAAGGAAGAGTGAAAATGATTTCGAAGCAATAGTATGCTATCTCACTGCAAACACAGAAATATTGCAATGCAGAAGTTAAACGATGATGTTAAAGGTTTCTGATATTGTAGCTTAATTTGACTCAATCATTGGTGCTAAATCTATAAAATTCCCACACATATATGATGCTCAAACATAAAACTAGAACGATTCTACGATCATGACGCATATTATGTCTTATAACATAGACGTTACTCCAACATGCATGATTCTTGGTTAACGTATAGCCAAAAAATGAACGTTTTTTACGAAATTTCCAACTGTTTTAATTCATTTCAAATACTATGGCTCCTCACTCGCTACTAGTAGAAACCAATACTATACTCCAATTCAATTCAAATTTTTGAGCGTAATTATGGTAATTCAAAACGCACAACGTAATATCTATTCTGAGGCCACTGCCAGTCGATGAAACTTTTACAGTCAAAATAAAAAAATGTAATTGGGGAAAACTGGAAAGTTTTTAACTATGTTTTCCTTATTCTATCAATGCTGTGACGTCAGGTTAATGACGCAATGCGTACTCGTGAGGAGCATAACACGAAACTTCCAAAAGTTTCGTACGAGTACTGACTGGTGACTACACAGGCAGAGTTAACAAACATGAACAGCTCGGTTACAATTCATTCCTCAGTTAATTTTTTCGTGTGTCAGCAACAATCTGAATCGTTAATATGAACAGCGCCAGGGTCCAGTTTTCCTTCCTAACTGTGCACTAACGCTTAGCTAAAGTGTTACTGAGTTACATAAAAACAGCCTAATAATAACGAACACGTGTCACCTAGAAGTAGTTTTCCGTGACAGAAATCTAGAAATTCGGAAAGGCAGCAAAGCTTTCCGAATTGCTAGATAAAGAGAGAAAGTAAAGTAACTGTTTTAAAAGATGTTGTGCAATAAGGGTATGTAATAGCCTGGTTTCTAAAGATGATCGTCTGATTAATTTGTAAAGCATTTATACACTAGCATTATCATTAGTGTCTACAATAGCCTACTCGCTAAATGTTCCATTGTTGTACACTTCGCGTTATTTGTTACGTTTAACATGTTAAATCAAACTTGAGACGGTCGCAATATCAACCCAAACTGAAGTTGCAAACCAGTGAATATTTCTTGCGGAAAGATTTAACCAAAACGTCAGACTCATCAGTTAAGGGGTGAGCTACCCATGGGGAAAAGTTTGATAAAAATTTACACACCTAGATATATTCATATTTCAATACTAGAATTACTGCTACAAAATTGTATAATTGAGTCTGCAAGCAGCTGAAAGGCTGAAAGAAGTATGAGTTAGCAGCTACGGTGAACTAGTAAGAGGGATGGTTTGGGTGTAGTGACAAGGGTCGTTCCGAGTAAGCCCGGGTGAATGTTGTGGTCGAGGAAAAAGAAATTTATAATACAATGGGAAGGAGTGGTGCACCTCGTAAAGCCAACACTAACTAATGAATGCCATTAACTTTCTGGACGCAGAAACGCGGCAAGCATTTCCACATAGCCAATATGAACATGATGACCTAGCAAATATAGGCCATAATCAGTAACGATATCAACAAATGATGCACAATCAACTCAAACTACACTTCGATGAACCGAAGAGCTCAAGCTTTGTGAACAGGGAATTACTTTTGTAATTATTCTGAACTTGTGCAACTGTGGCTGAAGTCGAGATCAAGTGTATGAGAGGAAAGCTTACAGTCCGCTTTAGGAACAGGTGGGTTCATTCTTGCATTTCTTCAGAAGATCATCAGTCTTTTCATAAGTGTGATGACAAAAAAGATTTACATTTCAGCCTGAACATTTTAACGTTGTTCCCATGAAATCGCGTAAAATTAGAGTTTGTTTTCGTAGGGAATAAGATTGATTTGCTGACATTCGTTGAAAGAATTGAGGTATTAGACTACTTATGTTGTTTCCCCTTCGCCTTACAACCTCGTGTTGTACATTTAGTCAAGATATTCCAATTCTAGAATAATATTACAATTTTCCTAATTTTCAGAAGTCGAGAACTGCTTGTACTACACTGCCTCCTCAACACAGCCGAAGTTAAATATTTTAGAAATTCGATTGTCAACAAGACAGTTCTAACGAAAGATTGACGTATGAAAACTAAAATCTTATTTTAGTAACACCGTGCGTATCAAGCAGAAAATACTTCAATGATAGTTTTGAATTGAGACCAAGTTACCCATAAGTCTATTGATGAGACTTGTTTCGTATGGGAAACCTAGTCAGAATATTTATGATACTAGCAATCTGCAAGACACTGTGCTTTCTTTACTAGATCAAACGGTCGTCATCACATCTTCATTCCTTGACGTCCATCTCGCTATATTTTAGTCTGCAAGCCGGTCTTCTCCGACACTTTTTTCTCGCACACGGAGCTCAAAACTCGTGAATCATTGAGACTTTCCTCGACCACGGAGACTAAGCATGAATTAGGTGAAACCTTTGAGTGCCTGAGCGCGACAGCTCCATCGTCGGCCGTCACAGCAATAAGGCACGAAAGCAAGAGTGCGATGAACGAAGAATCACTCCCATTCTCCTAGCGCATGTGCCTCGTCATGGAGTAGGCCAGTAAATACGAGCTCCTCTAAGAAGGAACATATTCCACGGTCCCTTCTCTCCAGCATGGAATCCTCAACATCGTGAGCTCAGTCTACAATCCACATCTCGAAACTTCCGACAACGCGATGGCATGACCAGGAGATGTAAAGAGGCTCGCTGGATGACTACTACGCATAGGCAGGTGACCAGAATTTTTTCGAGGAAACCTACTGGTTTATGTTTAAAACTGAGTTGAATCTATCCTATGCTACATTTGATACTGCTAGCAACGTCTTTGTTGGAAGCAGACTGATTGAGCAAGAGCTAACTCGAGATACATTTTCAAGACACATGGGCTGCATTCACTCTATTAGATTAAGTGAACACACCCAGTAATATAGCATCTACTCTTAAGCTTTATATTCTATTAATAATAGATCACACTTGTCCCTAAATTCATAAAAAATAATCGAGTACAAGAAGTCCATGATACAGTTTTTTCCAGTTTGATCTGTTATATATGAAGTTATTAAATGTCTTCGAAAATTGATTTCTAGACATGCACGAGCGATAGTCACACCGTAATGCATTACATAATGTAAATGCCTCGATTTCAAGAAGATTAGATGGATCAGGTCTCACGTAATGTTATCCTTTACTGTAAATTGGAATTGAAAAGTACTTAATTGACAGACACAAAAGTGAGTAAGCTCTCTGACGCTTGAACTGTCCAATGGAAAATACATGTATTGCACAATTTGTGTGTAATCCTAACAATGGGTACACTTAGCATCATGAGGTGTACTTAATATTCTTTTTCATGAGGAATATAGACAGGAGCAAACGAAGTACTTCAGTACACCAGGAAAAGTTACACATTCAACAGAAGTGTTTGAAAAGTAGAAGAGTTTATAAAGGAACTGAACATTCAGCGTCAAATATTTGTACTTAAAGGTAATAAACATTATAGAAGAAAAGAAATTATCAAAAATAGTCGTACTGACAAGCACTACAGACTTTTCCTGCCAGCATTTATGACTCATGTTTTTCATTGTCTCAACACTAAATTCAAACTACTTTTCACCGAAGGCCACTCACAAAATTTTTTGTATGAACCGTTGCTTATTTTCGAGGCCCAAGTATTACAATGAATCTATGACAAAGGAGCAAAATACACCACAATATTTCATAAATTTATAATCAATTACGTTTGCATCTACCAAATCTCATGAACAACGGCCGATTCAACTCAGTTCCCAACGACGATTCGTCTTAAAAGTACGAATCAACCACTACAAGATTCTAAACAGTAATATTCTACACATTTTTTACGACAAAAATAAATATTTAAATTCACATATGATTTGAATCAGTACAATGATACTCAGATACATAGTATTTTGGTATAGTTCAATTTTTGTTTCATAATTCTGTAACAATTAAAAAGCGCGAATTCTATTAAGCATGAAATTCTTTCAATCTCAAAAGCATGGCAGAAGTGAACTCGGAAGCTGTATTTTGGCAGGGCTGCCTGATCGCGTGCGAGCCCTGCGATCACTTCAAGCGGAACCAGGTCGATCCATCAAATGGCCTCAGTAACGTCAAACCACATTCCGTGATTTCTTCGTGCAGCGCGCATAATAATCCAATTAACGATGGAACTACGAACGCCAACGCAGACCACGTAGCATACAAATATTCCCTTTTGCGGAAGAGAACGTCAATGTTTGACCTTTTCTGCGAATTGAAAGAGTGAAGGGATCGTGGATTGAATATATATTATTATAACGTTTATAGAATTGAGTTTAAATTATCAGCTATATTCAAGTACAAACTGAACACAAGATTCTCCAGTGAAACGTTGCAAAATGTCTTCAGTTTATCATAATTTTTCAGTTAGATAAATACCTACCCTCATAAAAAATTATGTTCTAAGGAACCTATGTAAATACCACCTTAGTCAGAATATAATGAAAGGCCATTCAGCAAAGGTAATAACCACAATTTGCTGAACTACATCTTATTTTATAAATTATGAGTAATAATACCACATAAATACAGTTGAACAAAGAATAAGAAAGCTTAAAGGAGATGCAAGTAGGAATGAATGTTTGAGCTTCGTCCATAACGATGACAAAGGTGGGAACACATCTCTTAAGGAACATTACGGCTGGAAAGCGAAGATTGTGGTCATTCCCTTGAGTAACTCACGTTAGGTAAACTAGATGGGCTTGTGTATCTTAAATATATCTCATTGAAATACACGGAGTAAGGGCCACGAAAATGATGTATGGAGGCGCGCATGCAGTTTCCACCACATGCTAAGGTCCTCTCACTGAACAGCAGGGAAAGCGTCGGGCTTGCGAAGGACGACAGTTAATTACACCGTCTTCACTATCACTGCGTAAGCAAACACTCGCTCCTCAATCTTCCAAGTACTGAAATGAGGCACGTACTGAAAGGTGTCTGTAAAGATATTCTAAATACTAATGCTGTACTATGTAATAAATTAAAAATATTCTTAAATCTAATGTAATACGTAATGAATTGTTAGACACGTATGTAGTTGAAAATTCTAAAAGTTAGGAGCAGAAGAAATTGTACGCAACCAATTTTGCATCAGAGAAAATAATTGCACGGCTAATATGTCTGTTTAGAATGTTATCACGTAGTAAGATCATTCAGTTAGATTAGTTAATGTTCGAACATACAGAATAACTAGTAATTACTTCTGTGTAACTCATTTTCAGTGCGAGGGAAATGATGTTATATGTTAACTTCATTTACAGTACGTTAAGAAAATGTGGGTAACAAGAACGGCGTGTAAACTTCATCAAAATCATTCTCTGTAACCATAAATGCGCTCGAATTATTCAATAATTAACCAACCAGCGCTTTAGGAAGTTAGTTTTAATTCCAACTGACACAAATTACAAGAAAGACAATGCAAAAGACCGATTCCCAGTTTAGAAGATTAATTGAATGCATTTTTCACACACTACTCGTAGGTAATCCTGTTTTCAGAATTTATTCAGGCATTTTTGTTATATGCATTGCAGCAGCATATCTTCTGGGCGAAAGTATTTATTTACATATTCAATCAATAGAATTTATTATATATGTATACTGTAGATTCAAGAATAGTCATAACATTGAGATTTTCAGGGAAAAACTTACTGTGCTATAGTTTATGTTTGGACCAACAAAGGTCACCTCGTACCAACAAACTCTCAAGTAAAAATGACAGAAGAAGAAACAGCGTTCAAGCAAGAGTTCGACCACATAACACTTAAGCTACTCCCTCCAAATGTGCGAACAGAGCAAGTAAAAATAAGACCTGTGTGTCCCTTATATCATTTAAATAAATTCATCTGAAGATTCACGCAAGCTATGCTGCCGAATTAGTCGATGGAAGTCCAGAACTCCTCGGAAGACGTCACAGTACAGAGTAAATCTGTTGAGAACAGAGACAATAAGTACAAGCAACTCTGAAAACCGAACTACTCCAGAAGGTCTCTAATCCTCAAAATGCTCCAGAGAACAATTTCTTTCAGCACACCACCGTGCAAACCAGCTTATTCAAGCAAGGATAGAAAATGAACTGTTTTTCTCTAATCTCCACATAACATTTACTATACAAGCATGAACTATAATAACTAGTGCAATGCTCGTTAATATACGGTTAACAATATCATGATAGATAATTAAGGAAGTTTAGCTAGTACTGGGAGAAAACGTTTTTCTAGTCTCAAGATCGCATGTATCTGATCTTGAGCCATTATCTGTATCTGTCATCTGAATCTGTCAGAGTCATTGACTTGATTCAAAAATACTGTTTTCTTTTGAAATATCATGCTACTATTGATGCATAAAAATTCTCTATTACTGCAGCACGTATAAAAAGTAAAGCTCAATTTTTTAATTCAAAACAAGTAAATTTTCAATTGACGTTTGGTGAGAAAATGTGAACGATTTTAACGCTCATCACTTTGCAGTCACTTGATCAACAACAAAGGTACATCAAGAGTGCCTGTACTCGGTAAACAACCTTCAATAGATCGTTCCGCTGTACTAAGTTTGAACTCTGACAGAACATCTTTGAAAGCGAAATGAATGACTAACCGACAGTTTCACATGTTTCTGTGCATCATGCAATAGTCCATTAAACAATACAGTATATTAGTGCTTCTTTGACTGGGTTCGAAAAGAAGGATCATGGTTTGTACATAAATTTTCAAGAAACAGGCCTGTAGTAATTCATTCGGAAGAACATTTAAACACCGTGCAGCGCATGTCGTTAGTTCCGCCTCTGTTTCTGAAGATTGCAGCATAAGCTGTACGTAGACAAAGCGATCCCTTTGCTGCAACAGTTTTTTTCTGTTGTGTTGGTAAGCGAAATGAGTATGGCAATAATCGACGTCCACGAACACAATGCAAGCAAAAACAAGGAACGCTTCATGATGCTCTTGCGAAAAAAGCAGGGCAGCACAAAACCGTGGAAAGTTATTCAGTAATACAAATTAAATTTCCCAGCTTCGTATGAGCTACAGTACGCCCATGCCTTAATATTAAGGCATAATGTACGCCCATGAATACATTATGCCTTAATATTAAGGCAGTTCTAATTTAGTTGTGTTAATCTAGTGCGAGAGAAAAGTAACAGTAGTACGAGAGAAGATTTATTTTATGCATGAGATGAATGACTCTTAAATACTTCAATATTATAACGTAATGTAAAAGTTTCATAATGAAGGGAAAGGGCTAGTAGGCTTATGACGTCTTATTTCGCGTAATTACAAACAGTTTACGTGAAAATAGATCAACAGATTTCGGTTGATTACAGGCATGAGAACATAGCAATTCCCTCTTACGAGAATATTCGCTTCTATAAGCTTTTGAAAAATAATTGTACTACACACACACATGATACACATTCATTAGATTTTGAATCGTTTATAGCTGCTATCTTATACCTAAAGGTAAAGAATTATTATTAAAATTGTACATTATTTTTACCTCTGTGGACCCAGTACGTCGAGCACCTGATGACGATTACTGCTCAAGCGCCCGTCTTCAGCCCTCGACCCAGTGCATTGGAACTGCAAGCTGTTTCCAGGACAACTTCAATGGAGGTAGTATTTCAGAAGAGGAATACATTGACAACATAGGCTAATGGGTGGATTAATAACTTCACTAACAGCACTGTTACAGTACTTATTATGTCATTGATTATACCAAATGAATTAAAAAGCTGAAATTTTGAAACGATTAAGTTGTAGCCACTGAAAAATGTTTGTAAGCATTTTTTAGTAGTACGACTCAATGACTCCACTCATAGTAAGAATAAAATTCATTTCAGCAGTTTACATAACAGTTCCTTTTACATTTAAGAAGATTTAATCAAATCCCATACATAACGTGAAATTCAATTTTGTATGTGACGCATTGAACGCTTTGCTGCACGCTTAATTTTCAAGAACATAAGTGTTACTGCACTCGTTACCTTTTTTGCAAATTGCTTCACGTACACATATTCATTAGCTAGCGTTTGCTCATTAGCTAGAACGCAAAACATTTCTAACTCTTTGCATGCATTTTTCAACAATTCACTTACATTTACGCTTCAAATGTTTCCTTTGCCGCAATTTTAAACCTACATTGACTTTGTGAATACAAAACTCTTCAACGAAGAAAAACCCCTCAATTCCTTTTCTAATTTTTACTTATTGAAATTATACGTTCCAGCTAAATCTCAAGTCTTATGCGGACTTCAGATTAAATAATAATCTAAGAGAAAGGTGTACTATGTTAAACTATACTAATTTCCACCGAATTCTACGGTTATCGTATATTATGAGAACTCTGTCTTATTTTTCTCGTAGTATTGCAGTACTAACTCACCTCGATGACAACTAATGCAATAAAATGTGCGCTGCAAAGGAAAATCATAACATCGCAGGGAACTCGCCGAGGTCTCGCCATTCTAGGGGCGCCAGCCTTGCAAGCTGCGCGACGGCCAAGTGCCAGTACGTTTATTTTTATGCCCTGGACGAAGTCGCTCATGACGATATATATTGATCATTACAGTAGTCCTTCACATGGTGTCAACAACGAGGTCACACTTTTAAAACAGGTAAAGCCTTTCTTCGTTGCACAAGCTGATGGATTTTTAATAAAAAAATGTGACTGATTTCACTGGAAAAACTGCAATATATATGACGTAAATAGTCAAATGTACTCTATTTTACCGCAATTATTGCTAGCAGATAGAAAATTTCAATCAGGAGCTGGTAGGAAATCAGAAGTTTAAAGTTTAAAGAAGTTTAAATTTTCTTGAGATGCGGCTAGATGTGAACACTCCAATAAGAATTCCCAGGAAAGTGAGCAATATTACAACGCTATAACGCAGAGTCCGGTAGCAGAAAGTCTGATCGCAGGAAGAGGACTGCTACCGTCGTATAAACTTTTTCACTAGCCATGCAACTCCACCGGAAGTTCGCAAAAGCTTCTCCTTGCAGTCATCCGTAACAAATTTCATTCAAGTGGTTAGCGATTCGTTTTGTTCAGCGTATAAAGCTGATACTACGTTCCAATTAACCAGAATAGACTTGTCTAGGTTTGGAGCAGTCTAAAGTCGTGGAATTAATGATAAGGCACTCTACGTTTTTGCTTATAACTTTATAAATATTGATTGAAATACAATAAATTTTTGATCATAGATAAGAAATAAAACAAGAAGTGTATGTTCAAATTATATATTACGGTATAGTTTTTCACAGTTATTACAAAAATACTCTTCAGAGGAACAAAATTTGATGGAAATAAAGATGACACTCTGCCCTAAATAATAATTCCATAGAAACTATAAATGTTGCAGACAAAAAAATCAAAATGACTAGTATTTGCAAGTATTTCCTCTCCCTTGCAAAACATCTAGACAACGATCATTCATTGATTTCACTAAATTCCTAAGAATTTCTTGAAAAATTTTCCTCGGCACTCCTGGACAACACGGCGAAGCTCCTGCTTGCTTTCAAATCGTCTGTCATCGGCGTAAACTTGTCTAGCCAGTATACCCTATAGGTTTTCTATAGGATTTAGATCTGGCGACTTAGCTGGCTAACTCAAAGTGTGGATATTGTGACCATTAAGCCACTCTCTTGTGTGTTTTGAAGTGAGGATGGCCGCATTGTCTTGCTGAAACACGGCAGTATTCTGTTGAAAATTATCTAAAAATGGTATAACACTTTTTTGCAATACTTCATTGTACCTCAATGAATTTTGTATTCCCTCCATCTGTACCAGACTCGCCTCATCTTCTGCTGAAAAAGCTCCCCAAATCATCAGTGATCCTCCACTGAATGACCTTCTGCTGAAGATCTGCTCATCCTTCCTCAAATCATGCTAATAGTATTGAAAACCGTCAGGCCCGTCAAAATTGAACTTCTTTTCGTCCGAGAAGGCAATTTTTGACCAATTGTCAGCATTCCATTGTACTTTTTAAATCACTCACTCTTCTCGTCGTTTCTTGTGTATCTTCTTCAGCTCTGGTTTTGTCTTTTACCTTCCTAAATAAAAAATTCTGAAGTCTTGAGAATTTGCCTAACTCTTCTGGGAGTTACATTCAACTTTAGACACGTTTGAAGATTTTTGGAACTCTTTCCTGCAGATGAAGCCTCACGTAGCACTCGGCGCCGATTGGCTGGAGTAAGCTTGGGTGGACGTCCAGGGGATTTATTTGATCCGTACGCTTCAGGATTTTGCAAAAAAATTCGAATTACTGTTCTTGACCTCTTAATCTGCTTCGAAATTGAACTATAGGAGCATCTTTGACTATTTGGAGCGATTATATGACCTTTTTCAAATTCCGAGAGAAAATTTTCTCTGCCCATGCTGTAAAATATAGATTTTTCACAATTTAAACCTGATTATAAGATATTATAATGTTTACTTGCAGTCTAGGGGAACACAGGTGTGTTGTTTTGATTCTATTCTTAGCTGTTAAAGGTAAAATATGTCGGATAGACATAATTTTTTACAATGTGTCTCATCTTTATTTCCATCAAATTTTGATCCTCTGAAGAGTATTTTTGTAATAACTGTACAAAAAACTATACTGTAATGTAAAATTTGAATGTACACTTCTTGTTTTATTCCTTACCTATGGTCAAAAATTTATTGTATTTCAATCAATATTTATAAAAATATAAACAAAAATGAAGAGTATTTTGTCATTATTTCCACTACTTTAAGATCACCCTGTAGCATGGTGTGCAGGTCAGCACACCTTCCCATGCTTCTGCTGCGGCGGAAACCGCAATTTATTTTAACTGACAATAAAAACTTTTTTTATCGCTCTAAGACATCTTAGAACTTCTCCAGGAAATCGATGGCAGTTAGCATCTTCAAGGAGCTGATATATACGACAAAAATAAAATGTGTTGCAGTGTTGATGGCACTCCTGCTCTAAGTCACTTGCACCATTCATATCAATTCCTCAGCTAGAAAGAAAAGACTGCAAAATTATCTTCATATGAATCTTCCTAGCAAATATCTCGATACTGTGATTGTAAGCAGGGATGTCCATGTAGAGCATTAGGTGCCTACAATGGGAACCACCAGGGACAAAATCAACATACTTATTGAGGTCGTATTTTGATCACTTTCACGCAGCGCCTACAAATTGACCCTCGCTGGACGCCATTCTGCTACACTATTTAGTTCGGAGTAGTTTTTCAACTACTCACTTTAAAGAAATATCGCGAGAATTTTAAAATCAAGTTCTCGTTTCAGGCGATTTAAGTCTGCATATGTATTTCAATTTGGTATGTTGCTTTCAAAAAAAGTTTGTGAGTTTCTGATAGTCTCAACGGCAACAACACTTCAACAAAAAGTTTGATCGCCTGAGCCACTTTGTCGTTGGATGGACGATTTGACTTCATTTGCTTCCTTTTAGAAGCTTGCAAGGGGTTTTCAAATGTTTTTTGAATGTTAACGAGTTCTCATATAAAATTATAGAATTTTCTACAAACTCCATATAGCCATCACGTTTTACACACATGAAAAAACAGCTCCACAATTTTCCCTTGTATGATAGTTTCATCATTCGATGCCTTTTATCAAGTTTTGAATGTTTAATTTGGGAAGTCATACTTTCCACAGCAATCGTTCATTGTTAAAACAAAACTTTATTTCTTCACCAATTTTGAACGCACTTTCACTCAATCGAAATGGTAAGTTTCATTAGTAATTGCTGTAATTCGTCGACCTTCGTCTTTGACCCACTTTAAGAATTGGATTTGCCAAGACTGACGACTGATCAGCGACAGTTTCATGACCCCTACAGTGTCTTCAAGGAACTAACGAGGCTTAAATGTGCAGTTTGCAGGAGTTCGGGCTCGTCATTCAACGTCAGGGAATGAAAAGCCAAATGATGAATTAAGGGGAAGTTGCAGATGAGAAGTCGCCTAATGATGAGCAAATGTTAGCTCTGAAGGTAACGCAAGTTATTACGCAGGCCCAAAAATGGCACAGAACTCCTAGCAGCATTATTCAAAATCTAAGGGAAGAATTCGTGATGGTTGTTGGCCGAGTTTTTATTCCCACTCGCAATTGAGTTTACGGCGCATGGGAGAAAAGTTGGAGTACGCTTTCAGAACAGATAACGATAATAATTGTGGAATGACAGTTCATCCTAGAAAAAGGCTTTTCGGCATTTAGAAACGTTTCACGTATTGTTTACCAATTGCGAAAATCATTCGTGTGCATTGAAGAAATACAACTAGAATGACACCGGTAGAAACAAAGGTTGTTTCCACTACAAGCATGCACATAGAGAATGCTTCAAGATTTTGCTGATACCACTTTAGTTTTCCTTTACGAATGTTTATTTAGCAAATTCACAACGCAGCGAGCGATGCAACTTGGTTGTAGAAGACATATCTTCATGTATACAGTTTCACAAATAGGAAATTCATTCTCACAAATACCTGGATATGACATGAATTCCTGATGATCATTTCTACTGGACTGCAAACTCGTATACGCCACAGACCAGTTGAAAGTTACCACGATCACGACGATGCCGCCACTCAAAAGCCACATAATAACACCCAAGGCAAACTACATGAATATCCTCACAATAACCTCGAAGGCATAGAGTGCTTACTTTCATTGTCCCCGAGGGCTACAAGGTCAACATCGAAGTATGTCTCAGAGTCCTCTAGGAGCATGTACGTACAGCCCTGAATTGAGAAAGGGACCGAGGAAAAACTAAGCTTGCCATCGAGACGACACCGTCTTCTTTCTCCAGATAAGGTCAGAAGTACATTCGTCTTAATTTTTTTGAAGAAAATTCCTTCTCCCTGATCGCATCATCGCAGAGGTGCGGCCTCCTTCGTCGCCGTACTACAATTCTGAAAACTAATATAAAATTGGTAAAACTTGCCGTCTAGAGGTGACCACAACTCCAGCGACACCATGCAGGTAAATTTGATGGACTCATCAAACTTAAAATCACCAGTAAAAGCAAGCCAAAAGTTTCGACGTCGCCTAGATGTCGTGGTTGAAGATAAAGCCGATAGCTTTGAATGGTTAGAGCTTAATTCGTTACTAAGATTGACATCAAGTCGCAGAATATCTACTTTTGTTCCGTTATTGAGTCATATTTTTATTAAGATAAATTTGCTGTCAATAAATAACTGAACACTTTATGCCTGCATTAGCAAGGACGTTCATAGATGGCTGACGTCAGAAACAAACTCGTACGTAATAAAATTTCAACCCATACGAGTGCATCCATTACAAAAGATTAATTCGAAAAGTATGAAGCTGGAAACTTGTGAGCCTAATTATACTTTCCCAAGTTACTTATATTTCATAATAACGCGTGAAAGTGAAGCCCCTTCAATGAAATAACGAGGCAAACTCCGCAAGTCTGAGGATGTGACAGAAATAGAAGGAAATATGAGGTGTCGGTAGTCGAAAGCAACATTGAACTTTCTCCTGTAACATGAAAACAAGCCATTTTTCAAACGAAGAAAACGAATACTTACAAAATATCCTGCAGTCCAACAAGAAGGCGCATCAGAGTGCTTCATTTCTAGCGTGTAGAAAAGTCGGCGCGACTAAAGGAGAGACGTAGTAATTAAGAAGTACGATCATATATGAGGCTTCACTAATTCATGACAACGAAGGGCTGATATCTCGACCGTTAGAATATAATAGAATATGGCAATAGAAACGAGCTGTTTGGCCCATTCTTAGGTAGATACCCAAGTCCCATGACCAAAAAAAAACGTTCCCAACGACTTTTTGTTAGTACATGTAAGGAGATTAGACGCTTTCATATCCCATATAACCCATAGATTTATACCCTATACAACCTATTCGGTAATCTATTAAGGAACAATATTTTTGTGCCTGTAAAAATTTAGTCGTAAAAGTTCTGGTAAAATGAAAAGTGCACCGTTTTTTCACGATTTTGTATCACAAATGATTATAATCACCAGTGACCAACGACGCACCAGTGTACAACGAAATCATGCTACACACTTCTCAGCTATTTTCAAAGATACAATTAACATAGACATAGACGAAGTATGATACATTACATACGACGGGTGGAGCTGAAGTTCCTTCACTCTCTTGAACATTAGTAAAACAACACCTAATAGAAGCAAAATAGTGTTTCATATTATATAAAAGAAAAACAAAGTTTTATCAAACACCTGTTATACCGATGCAAAGGATATTTCGTACTCAAAAAGACTACTATTATCAAGCTACCCAGAATGACGAAATACGGGCAGGATCAGCGAACAAGAATAGTGGAAAGTTATTTCAAACATAATCGATCTTTATCTGCAATGAAGAGGGGCTTCATAACAATATTTAATCACCTAACAAGTTCTAACAGACACTGCATAATTGCAATGATTTCTAGATTCAGAGAATCTCGGTCTACAACTGATATGGACCGCTCTGTTACACCGACAGCAGTACGAAATGCATGTGTACTTCAGCGCTCATGTTGAACACTTACTGAGATTCTTTGACTAAATGTTGTCATGAAGTCCCTCTGCACTGCAATTAAAGATCCATTATGTTTGAAATAACTTTTAGCTATTCTTGCTTCCGGTTCCTTCCAGTAATAATACTGTTTTTAGGTTAAAACATCTTTTCCACCGATATACTACGCGGCTAGATATAACTAAGATTTATATTAATTTAATATATAACCCATTTTTACCTTCATTAGGATTTGTTACATTACTTGTTTAAAGAGTGAAGTGACATTTGCTTCATGTATTTTATCGAGGATGCGTATGTGTGATATTTAAGCGCCAATTCCAGCCCACTGAATTCCCTTGCATGTTCAAAAGTCTTCAGAATTAGACGAGAATATCTCCTGAATGTTTTGCTTAATAGCTGTTTCGTGATTAAGGTAAGAAAATTCTCTTGCCTAGATATGTTAGACATTAACCTAATTCTAACTAGGAATTTACCAAATGATCAAATTCAAGCGGATATATTCGTTAGTCCTAACTAGCGAATAATGTTCATTAAGACATACGTGATCGCTGAATATAATTGAAAAATAAACTCAGGCCAAGGACTACTATATGTAGTCCTTGACTCAGTTTATAGTAGTCCTTGACTCAGGCTTACTTTTATTGAGAGCAAAAAAGTAAGGAACGCACATAGTGCATCGGCAAAAGTAGGAGTACGACACGGAAAGAAACTATAAATTTTCTTCTTTATTCTGAAGAAACTACTACATCGGTTTCAATATCTTACTCAACTTCTGCAATTCAAATGTCAATTAACTTATGATTCATAACATATCACGATGTCTTTTGCGTACGAATTTGATTGATCTTTTTTATTGTTGCATGAACACGTTAAAATAATATAAACTTGAGAAATTTAAAAATTTAAAGCAGTAGTTCTAGCAAGCGCGGATGAATAACAAAAGTTAATTTTTTGCTCAAGAGAATTATCGGCGTAGATTGAGCGAATCAAGTGCCACCAATACACAACCTGTGCGTAAAAAATAAAATTGCGGTGAAAGTAACAGTTGGTGCTCTATTGAAACACGCCAGGTGCTGGCACAATTTGTTTTTAGTTGTGCAGGATCATGGTTTTACCTTACATCGCACATACTGTATGACTACGAACATCTGGTAACCACGGGGAGGAAGTCACGAGGTTTTTCATGAGTAGGTTGATGTATGAAGGTTTTTTATCAAACTCCGATGGGTTATGAAAAAAGGAAAATTTAAGTAACAATTTTACTACCAAAAACACTGCAGGTTCTTACATATTTCTCTACATCATCGCTATGACGGTTGAGGTATTTTTCATATCGTGACACAAGCTTATCGATGCTTCCTTCAAAGAAGTTAACCGCTGGTGAGAAGAAATACGTGTTAACGGGCACTACGGATCCGGACCCAACTGGCACACAGCTTCCAGTATAATTATGAGGTCTCGTCTCGTACGATAGAGCTCAAAACAGACCTTGAAATATCTATAAATTCTTCAGATAGTTCACTGATTGTAAACCTCCGTTTGGTGTTGACCACCTGATCATGCTAAACGAAGCCTACAGTAGCGATGGACTTGCGCCCTTGTTCACCCCTTCAATGGACGCAGGTTCGCCCTTTTTAAAATTTTCTACACCATTCCCATGCACTAACCTTACTAATAAAGTTTTCACCGCACAATTTGCCCATTCTATGATCGATTTTAGCAGCACTACGCTGTTCTGTTTGCAGAATACGAATTCCACTTCGTAACTTATTATACATTTGGTTGAGCATCGATCGTAGCAACCATGTTCAATTGCCCGTACCTCGGTCAATCGGTCTGTCTCCATTTTGGCGATTATGTAGAAAATTAGCTAAAACTTTACAGTACTTTTGGAAATAAAATTATCATATAACGTAAATTGGCGTTTTTTATACAGCCCATCGGAGATTGAAAACAACAGCCCTCGTATTTAAGGCAATCAAGTGATTAAGCAGAACATCCTCACGATCTCATGTCGATGCACGCTTTATACTTGAATTCGTACTCTGTTATGAAACTATGGCTGTGGTTAAAATAAGTGAAATATGAAAGACGACATTATTGTTCCACCATCAGCAACATCGTCAATACCAAATACATCATATGATCGTTTCGTAAGAGAAATAAAGAAGGAAAAGTTGCATCGTCAAAATGCACGTGAATCCAAGGTAAGAATTCCTGTTATGTTTTTATTTCATTCTATATTCAATCGATTAAATTAAAGAAATTCAATTTTTTAGGTTGTTGTGTAATATACATGAGATTTCTTTAACTTAAGCATGAAAAAATACTTTGGAAAGTAAGTTCAGCTACACAAAAACACAGAAATTAGTATTTTTCAGCATTAGGAGCAATTCATGATAAGATACGAGTTTTATACATCACAGCATTCTCGTTTTATGCAAGTAACTTTGTTAGAATTATTTTTCACTATATCAATTAGCAATCGGTCAAATTAACATCAATCAGGCAAGATAAGTTTAAATTTTCATTGAAAGGAAGTGAATAAAATGAACATAGATAATATGCATTGAGATTTTTTGTCATCGTTTTCTGCTTTTATTGAAGTGTCGTGTAATTGAGGTAGACTGTGCGAGCTACGCTAAAACTGCTTTTGAACTCGCATTTAATATTTTTTATTCAAAAGACATGGACTGCGTGGATAATGAGAAGTTCCCACGATGGTCGTTACAGACAGCCCATAACTAAGAATCAAACAAATGTCTATGATGTCGCTATTAATTAATTTTCAAATTTTTATTTAGCCCAAGTTTAAGTAATATCCAAGAGTTTCTTTAATTGGTCACTCTTCAATTGCATTTTAAATTGTGTCATCGCATTGCTCATGGTCTCATCTAATATACACCTTAAACATATATATATGTATATATATATATATATATATATATATATATATATTAAAAGGTGCATATTAGATGAGACCATGAGCAATGCGACGACACAATTTAAAATACCATTGAAAAGTACATACATATATATATATATATATATATATATATATATATATATATATATATATATCACAAGCGAGCGGCATTTTCCAGAGTTAATGCTTCTTTAACACGTTGACTCCGAAGTGGTACGTATGTGGACCACTTAGGTTAGGTTCTGTAATTTTTTCAGATTCGTCTAGTGACTATGCGTACAAAGTGAAGTTTTGCACCAATCAGGCAATCGGAGGCAACGTGTTAAAACTGTTGTCTTTTATGTCGCTTCAATTTGCAAGCGTGAGGTGATCATTCTTGGTCAACCTCGTCACGGTATTGTAAAATTTCGACTTACTTTAAAAAATTATCTACCTTGACATCTCTACACACGAGGGTGGGCGCTTTTTAATAAAGCTTTCAGTTGAACAATTTGTCAGTTATGAGTTTCCAGTTATTTAATGCACCTAGTTCAGAACCAAATTCGTAAGCGAATAAGAAAAATCGAATGGTTTCTGGTGCAGGCGTTTTCTCGGCTCTTTAGAAGAGAACATAGAGGCCATTAACATTGCTGCGTTAACTACGGCATTTTGCAAAGTTGTCACACCTTCCAACCCCGTTTGTAGTTAAGTAAAACTGCATCGCAGTTAAAAATTGCACCGAGTGTAAACTTTCAAAAATTTCATCAAAAGATTAGCAATGTTCAAAAAGTCCACCTAATGATAATGATTCAACACATCTCATCATTTCATACTCCAGAGTTCATAGGACCGATCAGAATAAAAAAACGATAAATTCGAATAGTATTATATTTATACCTAAAATATGCAACACTGTGTTTAAAATACCTATTGGTTAGATCCAGAAGTGGTAAAACCGACACTGGTCGATAGTACCACACACGTTGGTTATGTCCTCTTAATTGACACCAAACTTGAAAATAAAAGTAAGCAACGCTTGCAAAATGGAGGTTACTTCGAAAAACAGTAAAAACAGTATGATCAAAATCTTGTAATTAAATACACGAGTTGGGACGAAACTTTTTAGTTAAAATTTCTAATTTGCTGGTGATCGCTCAGTGTGATGTGTTGATAGTTTACATAATTTGAATTACGTATTGCTGTAGTTGACAGAAAACTTCATTGCGTTCGATAGAACTGAAAGCTATACATCAGATAAACACGATAAATGAGAAAGGAAAGTTAAACATGCGATAAAATGCTACAAGTGAAATACCGATTGGAGCAAAGTAGAGTTGTTGTAAATATAAAATTCCCGTTGTCAGTGTTTACACACAGTATATTCATATTTACATGGAGAAACGTTGGGATGTCTTGCATTTGGACCATGCGGAAATTATTTTAATGCACGGGAATCCAACGGAACGAAAGGACATGACATTCTATTTCTTGAAACAGAAAGAAACTTAATTTATTCCTGGTCTAGGAACGCATAAAGAGTAACTTCGCACTTATTATGCGGATAGAACGTAGGTTACAAGCAACAACACAAGAAATAGTTACTGCATTTCCTTTTATTTCCGTTTCTGCAGCATTGATTTCAAGATATTAGTCATGTTCTGAAGACACAATTTGTGAAACACGACCCAGTGCAAACCGGCACGTCCTATCCTTTATTGAATTATATATTCGTCCAGTTTTTTCTCGAGTGAGCATTGATGTGATTGAATACCGTAATTTACTTCTCTCCACGATCTAGTGACAAGTAAAAACCAATCTTGCAGTATGATTGCTTTTGGTCTTTCACTTGTGATCATAATTTATTTTTTGTCGAAAATGACACTCGCACTTACGATCGTGAAAAAAAATCAGTAGATTCTCTTCGTACAACTGTGCGCAAGTAGATAATAAGGCAATTATTGCTCTTTAGATGGCTGATATATACAGACTTCATCCTCAAAGTCGGTCATATGAGGATTTTAAACCAAAAACAAGGAAGGAGAAAATTAAAAAAGGTAAAACTCAAAAGCGCTCCACTAGCTTGGTCGATTGCTCCACCAGCTTGGTCGACTGGTGAGCGAATCTGCTGCGAGCGGAAAGACCCGGGTTCGAATCCCGCTGCCGACATGGTTGACGCGGCTAGAAATACGGCATGGGACTTGGGTAAAACAACCGAATAATTATCGAAGTAATTATCCGACCCAAGAATGGGCCTGAAGGTTCGTTCCTATAGCCTCATTCTATTCTATTCTATTCTAAAATCCCACAAGAGATTATCACGGCCAGTGCTGCTACACACATATCCACCAGATGTGTGATAGCTTCGAGAAACGCAAAAAATATGTGGATGATAAAAACTTTTCTGTTCGGATTATGGAAAAGTGCAGGCCAACTACGTTGACCTTCGAGTAATCAATCATAGGATATGTAACAATATTTCTACTCGTTATTGAAGACAAATACCAGTTACAGGCGGCTAGAAATGTTATCTTCAGCTAGTAGGGTTATAAATTACCTAAATTTGTAAAAATCATGCTTGTAACTTAAATTTACCAAGTCAGAAAAATCTAACACATTTAAGGCATAAAATTCTGTTTTCAAATAGCTAATTTTTCATACACCTCATTGAACGCGATTATTTGAAAATACAATTTACATCAAAAATTGATGATAAAATTATCAAACAAATTTCATGCTTTGAAGACAAATACTCATCAAGGCTATAAATAATAATAATAAATAGCTTTTGAGGCTTACGAGAAATCTCAAATAAATGCTAAATTCAAGGGAGAGAAAGTAAGTTACCACCATGAGAATTCTAAGTTTCGAATGACAGTGAAACTTGGCATTCAGAACACGCTCATCCTATTAAGTTTTTTGTACATTTAATACGGCATGACAGCAGGCTTGTACACATATTTATGTACATTATTTGCTTTTTAAAAAAACGCTATTAAAAGAACATATAAAGATTCCACTTAATCTGTGTGCTTTGATTACGTGCGTGTGAATTCGCGGACGATATTTCTGATTATACTGCATCCAAATGAAGAACCTTCCTATTGATCAGCGTTGATCTTCCTCTAGAATTACCCGAAATACATTTCACATTCTTCCGATATTAGAGTATGTTTAATAACATGAATGATGAATAATTCATCATATTTATATGTACTAATATTTCATGAATAATATAATAATATATAATAATAATAATAATAATAATAATAATAATAATAATAATAATAATATTTCAACTTAAAGGGTTAAACTTTTTCGAACAGGCTAAAAATACTCGTATTTAAAAATTCTTGGTACATAAACTCTGCGCTTGGAAAACTAAGAAAACGAGTCTAAACCTAGAATATATCACTTCGTTTCAGGAATTTTCAGAGCAGTTAGCATCACTAATTAATGGCTTCAAGTTTCCCAGGGACCGTGAGATAGAAAAACCTTCATCATGGAGAAGGTTTGTTGTCAACAAAATGATGTGGGAATCTAATTTTTAAGAAGAAATTCCATATTATGTTAAATTAGATAGAGAAAACGTCTGGCAGGTAAACAATACCTAGAGAATGAAGTACACGTGCGGTTTCAACAACTTTTGTATTACAAGTTGGTTGCGCGATACGGTGGGCTTCCTAGCTAGAGGGAAAGAAGAGGGAAAGACAACACCGATTTAGTTACTGAATTAATCCAACGTCGAAACCTCTCAATAAAAGTTCATGCTTTTACGATAGGTAGTTAAGATAATTTGTTATAACACATTTTCCAAATTATGGCGACGAAAACAGACATAGTCAGTTCATATCTGCTCCTACAGCTTTGTGATCACACTTGCCAGTTACGAGCGCTATGTCTCCATAAGAAAATGAAGAATATTACCCTTCCGTACATCTCTATTGAAAAAACAAATGTCTCACACGAATTGTGAGTAAATTTTTGTCCAGTGGTACGAATAATTTCAGCATAATTATATCTAGTTACTGACAAATTTTGTAGTTATTCAGTACAACAATAAAAGTACACAATTCGAACTACTCGTCAAATTTTCTCGTCTACGGCTAATTTTGTCAGACTAAGCCTGACCGAAAAAAGAATCGGGAAGAATTACGGTTAAGGTAAAACGCACACGCGAAGGGTATGGAAAAGGAATTATGTATGGAAGACAAGGCACGAAAGTTTAAACGTTAATGTCTCTTCAAAGTAAATCTTCAACTCCCTCTGTTGAAAAAACGGCAAAAAATGGGAAGACATTTTCTTGAAATCTCGAAACTTGGAGCATTTTTCTAGACAACAAATGCTGAGTGTTCAACTACTAAGCAATGAACTTAAATTTATAGGTACAATATAATATCCCCGTTAAAATTAGAGACGCAATTAAAATTGAAAATTAGAAAAGAGACAATACGCAAGTTCAAAAACACTGATATTAGTTGCGAAAATATTGAGACGATGTCTTTCCAAGTTAAATTTATTGGATGAAAATATCAAACACAAAACTTGTGTAAACACGGTTCCACAAATTTATCTAGCATATTTTATCGTTAAAATCAATGTTTCACCGTGTCAAAACAACGGTACGTATTCACTAAAGCCCAAAATCTGATGTACTGGCGTTAATGTGACGTTAAAATTATAGCAAAAAAGGAAATGGTCCAATAACTATAGATTTCCTAAGCATCAACGGTACTATTTACCTTGTTATTTTTAGTATTAATGTTGCTGTAATAATTATTCTTAGTCTCACTTTTACATGACTGTATAGTTGAACAGCATCCCCGACAACCTTTTCCTTTGTGCAGAATATACTAAAATTGAATAGGGATCAATATTTTTGCCAAACAGTGTTAAATTCTATGTTTTCAGCTGCATCCAAAGTGGTACAGGGAATCCAAAGCAGTGCCCGCAATTCAACCTTCTTGAAATTGATTACGGTTTCACGTTATATCATCTGACACGCCTATGAGGATAACTTTTATTTCCCTCTTCTATATCGTAATCAGTTCCATTTTCAGATCATGATATTTTGTTGTTTTCGACTCTTCGTTATTGGTAACTGAGGAGTCACAGAAACAGACCTACAAGTTGCTGTTATTTTTATTGACCAACATAAGATCTGATCTTCCCGACCCCTTGTATCACTCTGTTTCCATGTCGCTGAATCAGAGTCGCTTCAAAACTTACTTTTCCAGCAGCTGTTGTGCTTGGTGTTGTGCTCTGGCAGGTGTTGTCCTTGGTGTTGTGCTCTGGCAGGTGTTGTGCTTTAACAGGTGTTGTGCTTTGGCAGGTGTTGTGCTTGGTGTTGTGCTCTGGCAGGTGTTGTGCTCTGGCAGGTGTTGTGCTTGGTGTTGTGCTCTGGCAGGTGTTGTGCTTGGTTTTGTGCTCTGGCAGGTGTTGTGCTTGGTGTTGTGTTTGGTGTTGTGTTTGGTGTTGTGCTCTGGCAGGTGTTGTGCTTTAACAGGTGTTGTGCTTTGGCAGGTGTTGTGCTTGGTGCTGTGCTCTGGCATGTGTTGTGCTTGGTGCTGTGCTCTGGCAGGTGTTGTGCTTGGTGTTGTGCTCTGGCAGGTGTTGTGCTTTAACAGGTGTTGTGCTTTGGCAGGTGTTGTGCTTGGTTTTGTGCTCTGGCAGGTGTTGTGCTTGGTGTTGTGTTTGGTGTTGTGCTCTGGCATGTGTTGTCCTTGGTGTTGTGCTCTGGCAGGTGTTGCGTCTCCAAAGCTACTTGCAGAACATTTCATAAACAGGGAGTGGGAAAATGATCTGACCTTTCTAGTTAAGGATATCTTTCGTGAACATCGTCGACAGGGTGTGGAATGTAAAGGCACCCACTTGATTGGTTTAATTTTAAAAACAAATGACACAAAATGATATTATATGTACATTTCAAAAATAGTAACCCATCTTCATTTCTTCATCAATTTATGCTTTCATTAAACCTAGAAATCTGTCAGATCATTTAACACGTTGACTCCGAAGTGGTACGTATGTGTACCACTTAGGTTAGGTTCTGTAATTTTTTCAGATCCTTCTAGTGACTATGCGTACAAAGTGAAGTTTTACACCAATCAGGCAATCGGAGGCAACGTGTTAAGTAAGACAGACATTCCGATGCAATGTCTTTCTTTGGATCATGTATGCTGCATCCTCTCCGAAGAAGTTACTGAATATTTCATAAATTTGTTGTCAACAGTTTCTTTCTGATCCTTGAATGTTCCAACATTTGGGGTACAGTTCGTGTTTCCGTCAATTTGGTCCAATTTTCCCTTTAATATTAGCACGTAATCTAAGTCTTATCAGGTACAAGAGATTGTGTACCTTCAGTAACGTTTACTTTTCTTTCTCCACTAAATACCAATTTTAATCAATACAATATGCACAACTTCTCTGTACGATATTAGTTTGCAAAAGTTAAATCCAATCCGTATATCTTAAAACTCAATGCGAAAGAAAGGCACATTTCAATGTTCTTAATCTTGTCACTCATGAAAATTATGTTTCCTTAGGTTCCTTTGAGTATATTTGGTTACTTGAACGATATGTACTTCTATTTTGAAATAGAGCTTAATTTCTGTAGCAGTCTATTAGTGTTCACTGCATCGAGGAAATAAGGATGTAAGTTAATGTGAAGAAAATGTGCTAAAACATCAACTTACCTTTTCACCAAGAACACCGTTTTAAATAAAACGCAGAGTGGGATAACCCTTTCACACACTCTCATTTGAACCCATTGTTTCATTGTAACTCCACCGGTCAAAAATAGTGTTTTTTTATAAAACTTTAAAAATAAGAAATATATAAATTTATGTTGTAAATTTAGTTTCAAACTAAACTAAATGCGAGTAATTACCCTAGTTTTAAAAAGCACTGAGAATGCTTTCACGAATCAAGTTCTATTTGGACGCAATCTAAACAATCAGCGTGCATCAGAAGTAACCGAAGGTATACGTGATACGTGTTCAGATGACACCAAATATCAGGTCCTTCGAAGACGTGCATTGGTTTAGGCAGTGATGGTCGTTCTCTTAGTTAAGGAACAGAGTCGAGTCAGGAAAAGACTGAAAATTCCAGAGGGTAAAAACAAATAACATCCGTGTATTTTTACCAAAATAACTACTGTCCTAGAATAAGAAATGAGGTGAAGGTCCAATGCCTCATTTTTGCATGGTGAAGAAGAGAACGGTGTACAATGAGAAGCTTTATAAAGTGAACTCGATCTCCCCATGATATCATTGGTGCGGTGGATGGAGCTTGAGAACAGCTGTCTATAGATGCTCAAAACTTGTCTTACAGCACAACGAACCATGAAGTTTTGGGTGAGTCCTTTTATTTGAAGTTTTCAATGCAGATTTTCGCAGGTAAGTTTAGTTCAGAGTTACTACCACATATTCTTGTACGACAGATCTTAACATTTTATACATATGCTTCTAACTACTGGAGAAAACGAATCTGCCTGATTATATTCAGCGCAAAATTTTTTGACACTGCAGATGTAGCTACGTAAAACGAAAATATTTTTAACTTCATGTTAGACCGAGTACATTCAAGACCACGTTTATTTAGATGACCTAAAATTTAGAAAATCCGAACTATTTTAAAACAATTCGTTTAACTAATTACTGTAACCCTTTCTTAAATGAAAATTTGCGCAGCACCTTATTTCACCTGTATTAATTATTAAACTATAACACAAATGTCGAATTAACAATTTCATCTCAGTTTACATGGGCACGTCACATTAACTGCTGACAGCTGAAATGATCGAATCCGAGATGAAGCTTGATTAGGCGGAATTCTAGTGCTATTTTTTACACTTTACGCCAATAGTCGGATTCATCAACCGATGTGAACTTCCTTTTTCAAATACTGTTTAACTCCATTGCTTAAGAATACTCTTTTTATTATTTTTATTATTATTATTATAATTATTGTTCCTTTTATATTATATATCATATTATCAACATGAATTCTATCTTTGTTCAGTTTGCTAGAGAAATAATTTTCTTCAGCACCTCCCACAATTGCAGGGCTAATATGAATTCAAAGTTTTATTCTAAAAGAATTTAATTTCACTTTTTTTCGCGGGAATACTTATCAAATTACGAAAAAGTGGTACTCTGTCATTTTCTCTCGATAACTGATTCTCTTTCTTTCCCCAGGCTTTGTTGAGTTTTGTGGCGTTGTGCCAAGCTAAGCCTAACATTCTACCCGACGCTCCATCACACGTGTACAGCGCTCCGAACGTCTCACCACCCCATGAACCGAACCCCATTTCCCCACTCCCAAATAATTACGTTCCTCCCCAACACCAACAGTCATTCCAAGGCAGTTTTCCTTCTTCTGTCCAAGAGCAACCACAACAACAATTTCAATTCCCGAGTCCCACGGAAGGCCAGGATCAAGGTTTTAGTTTTCCAGAACAACCTCAGCAGTTCTATCAAGCCCCGCTAGGACCTGGTCCCCAAGGACCTGGTCCCCAAGGACCCGGTCCTGAGGAACCTGCTCCCGGCCCAGTCGATTGCCCAGAAGGACAAGTTGACAAAGGAGACGGGACGTGCGCGACTCCTCAGATCACCAGAAACCTTTTCCTTTATCGAGTACCCGATGAAGAGGCAGCACGTGGTGCTTCTGCAGTTCTCCCTGACCCTAAAGTCCACTACAATTTCGTGTTCATCAAAACGGCCGACCAAGCAGGAGGTCCACAGCCACTAGTTGCACCCGCGCCTCAGCAGAAGACTCTCGTGTACGTCCTCAACAAGAAGCAAGAAGCGCAAGACCAACAGGTTATTCAACAGAAATCGAAGCCCACCCGACCTGAAGTCTATTTCGTCAGCTACAAGGACGGCCAAAATCTGGACCTCCCTGGAGGTGTGGATCTGCAAACGGCCCTCAGTCAGTCTCTTCTGCAGGGAGAAGTGGTTGAAAATCCTGGTGACATTGATTTTACTGGTACAGAAGACATATTCACACCTACACCACAGGGGTACAACTACAAGAGCCCTTAGCCAGCAACTTGAGAATAAACTAAATTCTCCGAGCAAGAGAGCTACAATTTTGTGAATGTCGAACGACTTATATAACCGAACGAAAACAGGTTCACCTGTTATACTGCAACTAAAAATTCTCTTTTTCTGTCTGCAACTGAAAATCTTCTTTTTCTGTGGGCAATTGAAAATTTTCTTTTTCTGTGATAATTGTGGAATACCTGCAGGTTGTGCCTATTAACGAAAGTTGTGTTAGTTACTTGCCGAAAAATAGCGATAATTTTATCCTCTCTATACTAACATGCGAATGAAAACAGCATACCAGCTTCTCTTCTTATGATGTACTAAGGGAATGGCAATGTTCTTTGTGTATTAAATTCAATTTAGGTTCATCGTTCCTTGCTCCAACGTAGAAATATACTTTCACTCGGCCACGTAAAGCGTGTCCTAAATAGTAATCGCAACAGAAGGGGTGCTGGCTCTGTACAGAGATCGTAAACGAGCACTTTGTGAGCATAAGAAAGTGAAAACAGTGCGTAACATGTTAGAAATTATTCATAAGGTTTGCGTCGATTTAAATAAACAAGTAATCAGCATGGCTTATTTATTTTTCATAGGATATGATTGCAAATAACGAATAAATTTTCATTGTTTGAAGACTAATTGGTAGATTACAATTCTTTTATTGTTAGCTACACAAACCAAGTTTAGCTGAGCTTCAGAGACTAAAAAGAACCTGTAGCATAAAATTATAATTGAACTTTCAGACATTATTAAACTTTAATGCAAGAACATTCTCTTTCAACGATCCCTTCCAGGAAATATCATGGAATATACGTGTGTATGAAAGTTCTGGAACAACAGATTTTTATCAAAAAGAATTAATTCTCATATACTGGTCTATATTATGAAAAAATTCAAACGAAACGAGTTTACTGTTTTCAACTTAATGAACTAAATATAGTTTAGGTTTGACTCATGCTCCAAAATATTAAGCGAAGCTTCCGCGTTCAAGATAATTGACGGCGTATGTAGAAAACTCCTAGTAAATAAGTGAAAGTCACTGAATACGCGAAAAAAAAGGTCAGAGGGTAACTGCAGATATGCCACACCATTCAAGTAGCTAAATCTATGTGAATAGTTTTTATCCAACTTAGCTAAAAAACAGGAAAATAAATAAGAAGATAAATTTATAGTAAGCAACACAATAAAATTTGACCCACAAGCAAACCCTTCAGCTCATTATAGATGTCTCCCCTAAGTTCTATTGCTGCCACGTATCCGTCTCGCACTTACAAACAAACCTCATTATAAACTTAAAACCTTTTACGCTCAAACATTTAAATGCACACTCGCACTTAGCACTATTACACAACATATTGTCATTCTTTGAGAAAAAGTGTATGATAGTCCACTTTATCAAGTGAAGGTTTCAATATGCTTGTTGTCCCTGTGGACACAAGATGTTCTAGAAATTCAATTCAAGTTGAAAAAATTTAAAATGCAACACAGTTTCTAAGCTTATGCTGTTGAAGATCTCACTCTGGGCTTTCGTACGTTGCGTCGCCGTCAATACAAGAAGAAAATCTCCCTGGTTAAATTTCCAAATCTTCTGACGTACTACTCTTTGGCATCGTAGTCTGACTTATTCTAGGATTCCAAGATTTTAGTTCAAACATTATTTGCGTATCATTTGGTCGTACTTTTTTCATTTCAGTAATGTTCCTCCTGAAGTTGATGACCAAATTTGTGGTACTTAATCACGATGGGGTAGTACAAGAGTTTCATGCAGTGAAAAAACCTATGATACATAAAATCTACTTTCCAAGTAAGGATACGAACAGTTTTGTTGGATTATTTTTATTCTTTCATCTGCTTGTTTTTCATATTTGAGGTCTGCAGCGGCAAATGATACCAAGATCTCTTTGTTCAGCTACAGTCAAATTGGTGTGTCATTCACAGTACATCGAAACGTAGATTTTCACTCCAATGTAAATCTGTGGACACTTGAAATTGAAATTCATTTTCTATGTTTCGTCCAACTTCGGTCGCACTAGATAAAAACTGGATCAGACTCTGAAAATATTGAAACTGTTTTTATCGTTTGTACATTTATAAATTTAAGCAGAATTCTTTCGTCAAGGGACGAGGCCATAGGACATTTTCTTGTGGCACGCTCTATGTGACTGGTGTCCCTATACACCAGTGACATGGGACTGGTGTCCCTATACACCAGTGACATGTGACTGGTGTACTTGTTACGTGGATAGCACTGGAGGCTAGCGTTCAGTGGGCCAATTACGGATCTAACAGAACTGGTTTCAGATACCATAAACTTCTATTTTAGCTTTTGTTTTTTCGTAGACATAGGATGTGGTGCTGCTCTGTGCAATGAGTGCGAGAGAGCATCTTTCAAAAAAATCCTATCTAGAAAAAGTACTCATATAATCACATCAGTATCACTAATACGCTGCTCTTCAAAACTACTATGGACAAAAATTTACTGGATTTTTATACCTAGGATTTGGATTATACATGTAAATAGTTAAATGTACACTCATGGCATGTACGTTAGGTTATCTTAACAATCCAGTTTGAAGAAAGACTGTAGAATTGGTAGAAAAAAAGTGAGAGCTTGAAGCCGGTAAGGGTGAAACTTAACTTTAATTTACACTCGTATAAAGACTAACAGAAGAAGATCACTTCCGCTATAATATAGTTTATTCAGGTATTATACCTTTGATGAAAGTAATGAGCGATTAAATATATATAAAACATTACAAAGTGTTAGAATAAAAACAAAAATACTAGAACTGAAAATCAAGACAGATTCTGATACAAATTCACAGGAAAATCAAATGTTTCACATCAAATAAACCTCATGATCCATATAATCGAATTAGTTGCAAAATTTTAACTAAAATCGAGTGTCCTTCGTTAGACCATACTTTAAATACAACAGTTAACATAAAATACAAAATTGACGATGCTACCATAATGTCATAAGCACCGCATCAAATCCAGAGGCAAAAAATTACATGCCTGTATTGGCTTGAAAGGAAGCTTAACACGTTTGTTGCGATGCAACCCACCGGTGTGTCACTCAGGTTAGGTTCTGTAATTTTTTCAAAGCTTTCTAGTGACTGTATGTACAAAGTAAAGATTTGCACCAGCTAGGCAATCGCAACAAACGTGTTAAGATACATAATAGTTCGGTGTAATAGGTAGATTTTCCAAGTATACAGGGTGTTTTAGAATTCTTTAGCAAGTTAAGTGCGAAGCGACCCACCGGTCAGGTTAGATTCTGTATTTTTTTCGAAGCTTTCTACTGACTTTATGTACAAAGATTTGCACCGGCTAGGAAACCGCACTTAACGTGTTAAACAAACTTTAACTCAAGGTTCCTGCAGGTTAAATTAGGATAATTCACTCCATGGAGGGATACCCAAAAAATTTTAGTTTAAAAGTTACTGAGATTTGATATGTTGATATACGACTTATCCCCTCTCATAAAAAAAACATTTTTTGATGCACTTTTGGATCAAAAATAGTTAGCTTAAAAGTTATTAAGACTTATGAGGGAGAGAATGTCGTCAGGTATATGAAAATAAAATGCCGAATAGGTTTATTTTGTAGGAACACAGAGTTTAAAGTTAGGTTAGTAGTCACAGTGGGTGTTCGAAACTCCACCCATCTGCTGCGATGCATGCATGGAGGCTCCAGTGGATTGATTGCCGGACCAGAGACGAGACAAGGAGTTTCAGCAATCCTTGCACAGGTATTAATAATTCTGCCGATAAGTTCTTCAATGGACAAACCTGATTTTTCATACTCTAAACTCTTTAGGTGTCCGCAAAAGTATAAGTATGTGGGCATCATGTCAGGAAACCTGGGTGGCCAAGCGATTGGCCGCGACGACCAATCCAGCGGTTTGGATACCGATCATCGAATAAGTGTCCAACAGCTGTCATGAAGTATGCAGGTGCACTATCATTTTGGAACCTCATTCCTTTACGAATCGCCGGGGGATCATCTAGCAGCCTGAGTAGACTTCATCAAGAAACATCCAATAATTGCGTCCTGTGAGGCTTCCTGACGAAATGTAGGGACCAATGAGATGATTGTCAGTAACGCCCGTCCACACATTTACGGAGAATCTAACTTCGTTACTACTTCCCCGTATACCATATGGATTGATGTAGAACCACAAACGCCGCTTATGTGTATTGAAAACTATTCCTTCTTGTGTGAATGTTGCGTCATCCGTGAAAAGAAGCTTTGGGGCAATATCGGGCTCATGTCCTTATTGCAAACACCACACAGCAAATTGAACTCGCCGAGGCTAACCGTCAGCATTTAAGCTCTGAACACGCTGAATGCAAAGGTATGGATGCAACGGGTATCCATACCTTTCTGAAGCATCCTGTATATAAACTATATTAAATGTTATAAGGTTTACCAATCAAATTACTAGTAAAAATGTTTTAACAGTTTTACCTTTTATTCAATAATATGAAACGGAATGCTTAAAAATAAATTATACACTAGTGATACATAATACACATCGTTACCTGCACTTCAGTAAAACTGTAAATAAGAATGATGAAAGAAAAAGTTAGCAAACAACAAAATTAAGTATGCAACTGATTGCAAAGACTACCATCGTTTCGTCTGTTGGAACTTCTAAAGGGTTGGAGCATTCCCAAAGCAAGCTTGAGAGAACAAAGTTAGCGAGTGAACTGATGGTAACATAAAGAGCAGCGTTCGGTGATTAAAATAGTGGAGCTGTAATAGCAACGCTACGAGAATTGTTACCATGGCGAAAATTTGCACCGTAATAGAGGCCACAACGAAAGATTTGTTGTCCTAGTAACCACTCTCATAAAAATTAAATTGATAATTAAAGGCACAAATAATGGACGGCGACCTAACACGGAATAATCGTCGTTCTCCGAATGCAACTTCATTGATAAACAAGTCACTGGTTACCGCGGTGAACAACGACCGCGTAGCAACAGCATGACTTCGGAAAATGCACAAGGCCTTCTAAATTCTAAAGTAAGGTCAACATTTGGACAAAGAATATTTGTATAATATTGTTCGTTCAAACATTGAGCTCTAACCGTATTTTAATTTCTCTCATGAAACTCATACGAAAAAGAAAATACTCAGCCTCAGCATTTAATTTTCATTTATACATAAGCAGACAATATTCATAGCATGGGTGATATGTGGAAACTTGGTATAGCACACTTTTACATAAGATCAGAAAGTGAATCAATTTCAAGAAACTTTGCTAACTGGAAGAAGGTACCTATACCCCTGAGAGACTTTTCTGTAAATTTCTCCAATACTGCATGAAAACGTATGGACGCCATTTTTATCTTTTGTGAGTTTTGCTGGTTTCAGTATCGTGCCTATTAACTGGGGCTCAAACCTCAGATTTGCTTTTATAGAGGTGATAAAACTCAGAGGCACTGGATGTGGTCTTTATATAAAAATTAATTTTTTGAGAATGATGCAGACAAAAATAAAGCTGTTAGAGCTGGTACATAAAAATTTTGAATACAAATTACGAGCTCATTTGCAGTACTGATAGGCGACTATAAAAATTGCAATTACTATGAAAAATAGCACATATTCCGCATGCATCGAAAAAATGATGAAAAAGACCTGTAACAAAACAGAGCAGGAAATAAGGAGCAGAAAGGAAAGGGTGTGGTGGTCTTTGTAGCCACTAAAGCATAGTCGAATGGGTCAAGTTTAGTGAAGTTTACACAAAGAAAGAAAGTGAAAGTGAAATGAAAAGAGCAAGTAACACCTAAGTTTTAAATAGTTAATACTGTTTTGCAAAGTCATTCGATGAATCAGTGAATTCTTGCAGAGAATGAGGTAAAAAACTGTACGTAATAAGGTAATAAGAAAATTAACCATTAAGGTAATAAAAATTAAGGAATCCGATAGTAAGAACCCATATTTTAAATACACTTTGAACAGGTAATCATATATTTTTTAATCGGAGAAAATAAAGATTTCTCTAGTAATACAAATAAAAGTTAAACATGGCATACACAATGACTCTGAAGCATAAATGTATGACCTACTTCGGAATCATTTGTATTCGTTTTCTTCAGATATACGGCGCTTTAAAAAAATATGTTCATTAGTCAACAATAATAAATTAGTTTCCATTCCATTATTATTAGAAGGGAAATTTTAAAAATTGCTCAAATTAGAACTTCTTCGTACTATAAAATCTTGCATGTGTTACAAATTTCCCCCGTCTTGCATAAGTTGCCTGTACCAAGAACTTTCCGCGTATCACAAGTACGTCCAGTTAATTTCAAAACACAGACTTCTTCACAGGGAGTGCGCAATGCTAACTTTCACAAATTAACACGTGTGATTATGAACACAATTGCCTAATATGCAACGTGTATCAAATTTGAATGTGCAAGCACGAATACTGGACATAATTTCAATATTTACTTCACTAAAACCATTCTCGTGCTTCCCAATGTTATACGAATTATTTTACAGTTGAAAGCTTTTGTTTTTCCTTAATCGAGGAATTCTAAAATTTCATGAACGATGAACAAAAAGGGTGTATTAACAAAGAAACACAAAGACGTACGCAATTATCCTCCTGCAGGGTGGCGATGGCTTGGGCAGTTCCATGAAAAAAAATGTGAAAAACGACAATGATGCTAAACTTATCTACGCTCAGGTTGGATAAACGGTATGTTTGTGCACGTACACGATTTTTTGCTAATTACATGTATATGCCATTCAGGGTAATCAATCACCATTATTGCAATAATTACATTTGAGAATCAACTCTAAAACATAAATTCATAAACAATTCTCGTACGAGAGTTGAGTCACAAGTTGTTCAGGAGACCTCAAAGGGACAGGAGCTCAGGCAGCCTGTCTGCCTACGCAACGTGTAAAGTCCCACCGATACTCGTATTCTTAACACGTTTGTTGCGATGCGACCCACCGGTGGTCACTTAGGTTAGGTTCTGTAATTTTTTCCAAATCTTTTAGTGATTATGTGTACAAAGTAAAGATTTGCACCGGCTAGGCAATCGCAACAAACGTGTTAACACGTTGACTCCGAAGTGGTACGTATGTGTACCACTTAGGTTAGGTTCTGTAATTTTTTCAGATCCTTCTAGTGACTATGCGTACAAAGTGAAGATTTACACCAGTCAGGCAATCGGAGGCAACGTGTTAAGGCAGGTAAATTGATGAGATACAAAGGTATAACAAGTACTATTTAGCAATACCTAATGTTCAGCATTTATCAAATAAAAGTAGGAACTCTATCTTTACTCCATTTGTTAATAAGTTTCTTGAAGAAACTATTAAATGAAACTATTAAGGCAGAGAAAATTAGAAAAAGACAATTCAACACTAAAGAGTCATCCAATCCTCCGGTTTATAGAAATTATTATAAAAAGAATTTATTAATGGGAATCTTATTCGATGTCATAACTAAAAAAAAAA
>VCRD01001293.1:0-77023 GCA_006783055.1 Trinorchestia longiramus
CCTCGACGCCAACGTGACATGATTATACGAGATGACTAGACTAGAGGACAGTAGTCTACTCTTGCTCGACGATCCCTGGTTTTTGGCAAATGTGTCGGGTAGTCTACTAATGCTTTCCACCCTTCAATTGATCTGTAATAGTGCTCTGTTTAACCCATTAGGCCCTACTGTCCTAATTTTAGGACACGCTATAAAGGCTAAATTAGCCTAACGACGAAGTTATTTCTCCACCGAAAGAAACATTGCGTAAATTTCCCCTTATATCCACACCTTTTTTATGCCCAACTTTAGAACAAACCATTTAGAATATAGGGCTAAAGTGAATGATTTCATATGGACTTGACTTTCTATACATAGTATGATGGGCGCTAATGGGTTAATAGGACATCATGTGTGGTTCATATGCCAAAATGCGGTAAATAACTCACATTTTGCATCCCGTAATATTTAGAATGACATGTATTAAATTCTCCGTGTGTATCATTATCCCCTCATTTTCCCATTGAAAAGAAATATCGGGGACCTTTCACCATTTCATGTCTTTAGAGGATTAGAGGTTTTTTAGTACAATTACGTATGCTTCTTACATCTTATTAATTGTGTTATTTATATGTATTAATTGAAACATAACGGAAGGACAGTATGCAGAAGAACCATGCATTGAAGCAAAGATGACGTAAATTATGAGAGAGCTCATCAGCAATCAATCATTGTGTAATTAAAAGTAGGCATAAGTTTTTTTTTGGATACATTAATTAATCAATTTAATAACAAATAGACATTAGAACTACCACGTATCGCCACAATTCGTCTTCAAAATGAACACATTCCTACTATTCTTCAGTCAATGTGACGTGCTCATTCGCAAATTTTAACCTAGCCTTTCTGTTTTTTTCGGATATGAAAGGCTTCGTGAAAGGTACCAGACAAAACAAATTGTTTTCTTTAAATCTCCTGGAGGCAGTGTGTCTTGAATTTTAGCTTGTCTCATAATCTATCCAGCGTCTCTTTCACTTGTTTTCCTTGGATTTCCAAGTGATTTCTTGACTACAAATACCCAGTTTTCGCATAGTTTGCCATAATGCTAAGAAAAACACTTCTATATTTTCTCACAGTCATAGAAATCGTACCAATCAAGAACTTATATTTATTACATAACTTCACAATCAGCTCTCTCACTTCTAATGATGCCACTGATTTAGCAACCATGTTGATGATGCAAAAGCTGGCAAGAACTGACGAAAGTTTACTGAAACACCCTAAATTACTGTTTTTTCTGTAATCTAGCCAAGTACTCGCACCAATTGTTAAGGTTAATGCAATTTTGTTAATCGTTCTGATCATTATTATCATGTATTTTTCTCAAGTATATATATATACATCAAGGACTAATATAACCAGGACGTGCACCACCATGTAGCTGACTACGGTAGCGGAGGCCATTGCATTCTTAGTAACAAAAAAATTTTCTATCGTACAAATTGATCCAAAATTACTTCTTTCAAGCAATAGAATAGAATAGAATAGAATTAGGCTATAGGAACGAACCTTCTGGCCTATTCTTGGGTCGGATAATTACTTCGACAAATATTCGGTTGTATACCCAAGTCCCATGCCGTATTTCTAGCCGCATCAACCATGTTGGCAGCGGAATTCGAACACGGGTCTTTCTGCTCGCAAGCAGATTCGCTCACCAGTCGACCAAGCTGGTGATTAGAAGGGATAATAAGGTTTTACAGTGAATTTAAATGATTTAAAGCACTGTAATCCTTTGAAATACAAATTTTAAAGGGACTTGAGATGTATTATTGTATGAGTTTAGTGGCCACTTTATAGAATGCCGAGTTGCTGCAGTTTTAGACTCTACAACTTGATTATAGTTAAACCTATTCCAATGCAACCAACCAAACATACAAACATTCACGCATATAAACAAACAGACAGAAGCAAAAACCCACCAAACTGCAGGGATTAGTGAGCCAACCGGGCTTTCTTGACAGAGGTCTGAAGGAATGCGTTCTTCTGCTAGTTTTTCTCTGAGGGGTTGACAGTAAATTGAGTGAGTGTAGTAGTCGTCAGAATACTGCCTTTCTTTGACTCGTACAGTTCCTTGACGTCTGTAAATGATGCCGTGTTTCATTGTCAGGACTGATCTTCTGGCCATTCTCACTGGCCCAGTTGTTGTGGATTCAGTTGTTTAGCAGATGTAGCTCCAGTTATTTAGCTCTCGTTGTTTAGCAGATGTAATGTGTCAAAAAGGAAAAACCAGACACGCTCGTTGTCAAGAGGATGCTTGGCTGTGGCACTGCAATTACCTAGTGATTAGAATAGAAGTGGCCTTGCAGTCTCGGTTGTTCTCGGCCATGCCACTCAGCAACCCACCAGAAATTGAAACAGTTGGGCGAATCTGTGCTTCATCTGCCAAGAGAAATACATTCTTCTGTTGCAGTGTCTGGACTTTGTCAAATGTTTCCCTAAGCACCTGGTCCTTGTCAATAGATGAAGTGATGTACTGCAGCTTGCGTTTGCATGGCAGCACCAAAAAGTCTCTGAGCTGTTCATAATTACACTTTGGGTATGACTGAAGGCAAAACAATCATTCATGGAAAACTGCTTCTGTGATAAAAGTTCCAACAGACGTTTCAAAAATACCGACTTCTTCTCCTTCTCGGTGTCGACATAGGCTGACGTGTGAGCTTGAAGAGTGACAACATTTTGGAACGTTTTGTCAAACAGGATGCCATACATAGTTCATTGCCAAGCGCACAGTTTCGTCGGACTGCGTATACGACCTCCAACCATTGTTGGGATGAAGTATCTTAAACAGTGGTACACTAATGCCGTTCTTGAACGCACTGAGCGTTAGTGGGGATCACAAAGTGGGCTTGTTTTCGAAAAAACCCAGACAGGCTGCACTCACTGAAGTTGTCGGTCATGAACAAACACACAAGGTTTTTTTTCGATCTTGAAATAATCAAGTTTTTGTACTGCTTCTGCAGGTTACGTTCAGGTTTGAAAGCATCAAATGAAGTAATCTTATCCTTCTGAAAAAAAATACCTCAGTTGTTGGTCTTCCACTTTCGCTGGGCGAGATGCAGGTTTTGGAGATGGCAGACATGAAGCAGGCACATTGAAGATACTGGGAGGGATTTCACTTGTTCACACAGCCCCACACTTGTTCGGTATTTTTAATACATATAATTAGCAATAAACTTTGTGAACAATCAGAATCCACTTAGAAATGTAGTAATGTGCCTCGAAACAAACAACAATGTCCGATTCAAACCGAGCGTGAGATTACGACAATGTTCGCACTGTGACAGATGGGGGTTAACTGAGGTCAGTGAACTGGCCTCCTCTACCGTAATCAGCTACATGGCGGTGCACGTCCTGGTTATAGTAGTCCTTGATATATATATATATATATATATATATATATATATATATATATATATATATATATATATATATATATATATATATATATATATATATATATATATATATATATATATATATATATATTACTATAGTACTATAACTTGTTCAATATTGATTGCGGAACTCTATATATTCAAATTATCTAATTTCCATTGATTGCCTTATTGCCCTATATTGACAGTTTCCACTATGCTTTGTAGTAAAAGTTCATCCGATTTAGACTTTTTCTTATCCTCGTTCTGATAATTTTGCTCGCTATTCTATAGCTCAAAATTTGATCTAGGACAATCTTTTATTTTTTAAAACTCGTCACGTAATATAATACATTATCATTTATCAAGTACCTATTTCTTAGAAATTTGCATCGGTATAAATTCAGATTAGGTATAATATTGAAGAAAATGCAACTTTGAGAAATAAATATAAAACAGGGAATTTTGGTTAGTTATCACAGGAAAACATTTTTTTCCGCAATCTCAGCCGCGTAGGATTGTCTACTGATTTATAATGGGAGGTCAAATTTAAATGTGAAACGAGTTACGTTCGACTGTACATATTCTAGTTTACATGAAATTTTCAGAGTTTTATTGTTGTTCATTGCGTTTACGAAAATTGCATAAACGTTTAGATAATCACCTGAAATAAAAGAATTGTTCTGTTTTGTTCGTATGTCTCATGGTTACTACTACTCATCAAGATGTGAACAGGCCGACTGATTTTAGTGATATTTGTGGATGCTTGACGGTTTTTTCAAAGTTTTACATAACATCGTTTGTAAGCTGTGCTTGTCACCCATTCTGAGGTCTTACTCCAAGCAATCGATTCAAGAATAAAGTTATGCTGCATTAGTGACCAAAGGCTGCTTGACTTTACAAAAAGGAATCAAAAGAAATCATCTTCCAAAACTTCGGTGGATTGGCTAGTACCGAAAGACCACGCGACTAAAAGCTCTTTTTGTCTGGTAAATGCTAAGGGTATAAGAGAGTAATATAGTGGTAAAATTTGAAGTTACAGTATACGCTCAACAATCCGACATATTAGCACTATGATGAGCAACCATATGAAACTTTAGTAGGATTTTCATAACCTGAAAATGTGGGTAGCGACGACGAGCAAAAGACTGGTGATCAAAATCAACAACTACTTCGAGAATCCGGTAATTTATCTTATAGTAACCTGTAACCAATATATCTTCATCAGTTTAGCCAGGCTGTGTTGATTGATCTTGTGTCACGTTCATACAAATATGTTGCTGAAGTACTAGTTTCAGAGATAAAAAAAAATTCTCCTGAATTATACAACTAAAGTATTGCACTTGCATTAGTGAAGTAGGTGTTTGTGTCAATTTTTACAACGAAAATGACCGTGTTTGTTACCATAAATTGTGTATTGCCAGAAATTAAGAATTCTATTGTACAGTACAATCCAATTGATTGGCGATTTATTCTAAAAAGCTCTAAGCACCGGCAAAAGTGTCTTTTTCTTTTCAATGACAATGCAGCTGTATTTGTTGCTCATTCTGCTTACTTACAAGACGAGCATCATAACACTGAAACTATGACTGGCCTATGAAAAGACTGCGTGCAGAGCTGGCAAATTTGAGTGGACCTGAAGGTGGTGAATTTCGTCAATGTCAATAAAGAGGACTTCTGGAGTACATATCTCTGACACATTTGCCTGTGTGACAGCCAAACTTAAAAAAATGCATTAGAACAAGGAGTGGTCCATATGTGATTGTCTGGGAGCGGGCACGTAATATATTCGAAGGGCTCTTCGAAAGAGACGGTAACGTAAGAACCAGAAATAACGGTCAAAAACTATTACTGAGAAACTTCAAGACATCTCAAGCTATGAACTTTTTTCCCGTTAAAATTGCCGCAACTTGTGACCAGCTGCCAACATCCGAAACTAAGCACAGGCAAACTTCGAACTAATAAAAGAGGAGCTAAGCTGTTTTAACTACGAAGTACTAACGAGAAATGCCACATGATACTGAAAGAAAAAATCTGAACCGTCGCAGAGCAATACATCACGACAAAGCAAATGTGACCAAATATTGTCGATTGGGTCCCATACGAAATCAAGCACCATGTGAATACCATGAACCAATCAAATGGATGACTTAAAGATATCAAACAGAACCATCCTGTCAATAGCACATTTGAACCTGCAGATCCAGTTGTCAAACGAACGATAAGAATTGCAAAATAAAGTAGAGAAACTGCAGTTGTAACGCTAGGAAATACTATATGAAGAACTTTTATAAATACGTGAATGACAGATGACTTAGAAAATATACTATTGGATCACTGGTCAATATTGATGGCTGAACACAAACGGACAAGAAAAGTAAAGCCAGAATTCTAAACACATACTTTACTTCTGTGTTCACTCGTGAACTCTCAACCGAAATCCCACAAACTCCCTCCTTACACTTAAAATAAATCCGGACAGAAGACATATTCATAGTAGTAAAGGTTGAATATATCTTATTCATCTTAACCTATATGAAGTTACTTGATCTGAGGGTCTTACTTCTCGAGTACTCAGAGAAACGGCTGAAGTAATTAGCAAACCATTAGCAAACATCTTTAATCGATCGCTCGAAACTAGAATTATTCCTGAGGTAAGGTAAATTCCACTCCTATTTTATGAAAGGGGATCAAACAAGTACCCGATAACTATCGTTTAATTAGTCTTAGATCTTTCATTAGTTAAACAATAGAAAGGTGACCGATAGTTTGCATAACAAGCACTTTCAACCCTAAAACATGATTACTGACACCCAATACGGATTCATGGGAAAACGTAAGCGTCTCATAAACTTCCACGGCTTATTTATTATAGAAAAGTCAACCGCATCTACAATTGTACATAAGCCGTAGATCTTGTATGCTTCAAATTTAAAAACAAAACATTGATGAAGTTCTCCATGAAAAGTGATCGCCAAAGTGAAAGCGCATGGAATACATTGCAAGTACTCTCGATGGTTACGTAACTTGCTTACTGGTAGCACTCAACAAGTGATGATTCATGATCAAGGTAGGGATTTGACGCATGTAAGATTGGGAGGCTCGCAAGAGAGTGTTTTAGGCCAGCTCTCTTTTATTATCTGCATCAAAGACCTTAACATCGAAATTATCAGTATGATAAAAAATTCGGTCACGACACGAAACTCTGTCACAGAACGTTTACCGAAAGTAAGTAACTATTCGATCAGACCTCAATCATCAATTACAATGGATCAAACCTTGTTAAATGAACAACAATATTGATAAATGTCCAGGCATGCTTGTTGGAGCTGATAACCGGCAATCCCAACACACCTACTGGAACACTACAACATCAAAAATGACTTGGTATTATTATCACTGAAAATCTCACACATTACAAAAAATTAAAAGTGTCAAAAATGTGATCAGCAGTCTTGGTTTAATCGCAAGAAACTTTGAACAGAAGTCAAAGAACATCATCTCACTGTTCTATAAAGCATTAGTGCGGCCACATCTATGTAGAATATGCAGTGCAACTGTTGTCTCCCACCTTACGCCCTTACGAAGGGGTACTCGCGTTAATAAAATGAAGAAAATTCAGGGTACAACCACAAAAATGATTCTTGAATTCTTCAATCTCAGCAACAAAAGGTATCATCATCAGTTTGAAATCATCGCCTTAGAACAAAGATGGCATCGAGGGTAACATATCTAGCTTTAGCGAAGTATTCGTCTCCACAGGTTCAACGATTTTACTGGCTTTTTGACAGAGACGGAGACGCGCTAACCATAAATAACACCCATAAACAAGTAGCAACAAACTTCTTGACATTCCAAGCTTCTAATTTATTCCATATTAAATTGTAACCAGGAACCAGTTTCTCAAAAATGTCGTTTCAGCTGTCACTGTGAACACACAGAATAATCATTTCGACGAATATTGGATAAAGACCCCAAGTTCTATAGATTACTATTTCAATATTTTTCTTAGGTGTTGAGACCTGTGCTGTATACAGTTCGCATGCCTTTATTATAGATGGTGTTGAACTTGCGTAGGAACCCAAGAAAGGACCAAACTGCGTGTTCCTGTAACCGTATTCGATTGTATTCTACTGTCAATATTAATTTTGTCCGTGAGACTGGTAGCAGTGGATTGGCTGGAGCCATCATGCTTCTATTATATATACATATATGTATATATATATATATATATATATATATATATATATATATATATATATATATATATATATATATATATATATATATATATATATATATATATATATGTATATATATATTGGCATAGTCCCTAGAAAAATAGCAAAGGTATTAGCAGTTGTTCTTTAATATCCTTAATACAGCCTTAAGGATGGAAAACAAAGGAAGGAGTACGAGTATATGTAGAGTGTATCTAGCATGTTAAAAAATTACACCCTTTTAGTTTATCCATGTCCAATAGTTTGGAAATTAAAGCCAATTCAATAGAAACAAATGCATTTTTGAGCTCATCGACCCTGACTTATCATAAAAACATTTTAATATCCTGCACATTTTGGGAAAAAAATTGTTGGCCAGTGTAATTTTTCTACTACTCCAAATATAACCTGGCTCAATGAAACCGTTTGTTTAGGCACTGGATACCAACCGTGATTGCTTTCAATACCTAATATTTGTTCTCATTGATATAAGCTTGGAGAAGACCGAAACACATTTGTTTAAGAGGCCGCAGATTTTTACACTTCCTCGCGATTAAAAATTCGGCGCAAAAATAAACAAAAAAAGATTCTATGGCTTTCATTCATAGAGGTAACAGAAAATTTTCTCAACTATTTTGAGGCCGACAACAATGAAATTTCCATAGCTATTATGGTATGGAGTGCCTGTGTTTCATGATCTTGTGTATAACTTGAAAGTCAATCTTCATTTCCTGCACAGATAGGTTCGCTGAGATCCTAAAAGCAATAGGAGACGAGAAAGGAAGGCGGTCTCACTAGGATATCTAGTCAATGGAAGAATTTTACCTAGGGAGGTTGGACAAATATACAGAGAGAGATCGGACAAATACACGAAGGCAGATTACTGCAGGCACATTAAGCCAGATTGCCCTGAGACGGCCCACAAGCGCAGGCTCATCAAGAGCAAGTATCAAGCTCAAATTACTGCCGGAATAGACTGTAATCAATGAGCTTTTCCAATTTTTGAGAACACAATACTGATCGCCTTATCTAGTAATCAATTTAACACGAGCTTTTATCTTCTTTTAGAGAAATTATTTCAAATTGTTTTTTTGAGTGAAAATAAATTCTTATGTGTTTTCCTGTGTAGGTATCTTGCTTAATTAAAGGTAGTATAATCCAATATTTTTCTTGATCGATGATAAGATCGATGTGATAAAGACGCAATGTTGACGTCTGAAATATCTTGATTGAATCAATTAGAGCATCCAGGAGAACAACGAACCTCAGATCTAAAATCGTATCACTCACTGAAAATAAGGCACATAAAGTGTTGATACCACTGCAATGAAAATTTTATTGACGAGAGTACCGATTAAATACATATAGGTGCATTCTGAAATTATTTTGACTCCTAAAGAATTTAGTACAGAATATGCGTAAATGCCTGAACCCTTTGGAGAAAAAGTAAAATTTAAATTAAAAAATTACAAGCTCGTTCGAACTCTTTGTGCTATTATATTGATTTATATAAGTGGAATAAATATAAAAAAAACTTACAACTCATTTCCCCACAAATATTTTTCTGGTCCTATAGAACAGGCATTCATAAATAATATTAAGAAAATACGCGTGGAAGACCTTATTAGACTTCTACAACCAGAATAATCTGCTTTGAGTTAACCTATGTAATACTCAGATTAATTAAAGAAATACTTTGGTGCAATGCTACTGTGAGCATGAGAACTGCCGTTCAGCTCTAAACAAATACAACAACTCACTGTCCCAGATTAAGATTAAAACTTTCTTTTTTCTGTTGAACATTGCCTGAATCGATTTGCAGTATTACCTCAGATTTCATTACAAAGCTTCGGTCACGTTTTATATACCGTGGAGTTGTTTGAGAAACTGGATTTCTCATGAGATTAATTCATCATTTCAATTTGAAAAGTACTCGATCCAGTAAAAGACAATTATATCACCATCAAAAATCCTAATGAGTGAATAAAGAGGCTGAAATTGGCTAGAAACCCAGGAAAATGCATGGTTTAAAAATGAAATACTATTTAGTTAGGTCTTGGATGTAAGCAGTAAGTTGTACGTGACTAAGAAACTGCAATCTTTTATCTGTTTTATTTTCATTCATTTCATTGCTCTCTTAATGAGTAATAGTCAATCAGTTAGTTAGTTCATTATTGAGTTAATTAATTAATGTTGGGTATTTTATGAACTAGTCAGTCAATTAGTTCCTAACGTGGACGTTGTGGAATATTTTTCTACGTTGCCAATGAACATTCCTCCTATGAAGCATTGTATTATTATTTTTTTAATAGCCAACGAATATCGTGTCCCACATGTTAAATAAGCAAGGAAAATGCTATTTTTTACTATATACTACTTTCACAGGTCTGTTCTCATCACTAAGAATAACAATTTGTGATTTGGGGATACATTTGTTGGAATACGAGTTCAGCAATTTCAGTCTGTATCCTTATGTGAGGGATTAGCAGATGAAATTAAAACTAGCACGAATGTATTGTTGAGATCTTATCATTTACGTTGATGCTGTAGCCTTAGTGCTCATTTTATAATTTTTTTGCCTGATGAACAATCCCGATGACCATGGTTTAGGACCTATTAATGATAATAAGAATAGAATAGAATTAGGCTATGAACGAACATTCTGGCCCATTCTTGGTTCGGATAATTACTTCGATAATTATTCGGTTGTATACCCAAGTCCCATGCCGTATTTCTAGCTGCGTCAACCATGTCGGCAGCGGGATTCGAACCCGGGTCTTTCCGCTCGCAAGTAGATTCGCTCACCAGTCGACCAAGCTGGTGATAGTCGACCACGACGTTAAATAAAAACACTATATCTAACAGTGTTGCTAATATTGTAGCAATATATTTATGTTCATTATTTATATTGTCGATTTAAGGGAATAAGAGGTATGAATTTCATACGAAAAACCATCAACATTTATTATGATAACTGGGAGGTAGCATCACAACCTATTTTGAAATTGTTGAAGTTATTTCTCTCCCGTGTGACTGATTCGGGTACAGGGAATACGAGTATGACCACTCAGAATAACGTATCCGTTTCCAATTGTATTTGCTAGATGATTCGACGTTTTGACTAATTACCCGACCGTTTTCAGAGGAAAATATTTTCTTTACGTTTATGTATGTTTTTGTGTATTTTGTCTGTTCACTTTTCTAATTTTTCGTTTCGTTATGAATACATGTTTCGGTAGTTAAACTAGGAATACAATACTAATAATTTGAACACATGAGTGTGTGTAGTGGCTCCAAACGTTGGAGACCTTGCCGATTATTTACTTCAGTAACAGAGTAGTAGAAATGGCAGAAAACGAATTTATTCAGTTAATACCTTGTGAACACATAATAAAATTTTACGTTAAGCAGAATACACAAAAAATAATTTTTTAAGAATATGGGCAATATACGTGTGCTTAGCAGTGTAAGTTTAGTCTTTCAACATCGGCACGATGTGTTTGTGTGAGCATCTATTGAAAGTATAGACGCAGAGCCAATCTGTAGCCTTGCAATGGTTTGCATCGACGTCGCTTTTGATGAAATACAGCAGTCATGTTGAGTTTAATAGTTTAATTGGACCAGTAATTCGAATGTACTTTAGGAGTCTGGACGTTTACTGAATTGAAGTGGGCTATTCGGCGGATATTAGCTTAATTAAAAAGTTGCAAGCGAAAAGTTTTCCATCATGCAGTCTGAAATTAATTCGAATGGTGATCAAAAAGAGCCGTGTCCTACTTCAATATAGCTGATAACACATTAACCGGCGCTATATACACGAATTCATGCGAAGTTAATTCTTTTGGCAACCAATGCCAAATTGAGGCTTGATCATTCCGGTACAATGATGAAATAATTTTTCCAATTATGGAAGTAGTTCCTTCTGTGTATTTTATGCATCGAAGGTTGGATTAAAAACAGTAAATTTACCTTCAAGTTGGATACGTAAGCTTAAATGTAGATGCTATGAGTTTTTTTAACATACATTTAAATGAGCATACTGGTGGCCATAGTATTCTCGATTCTTGTTTCTATCTGATTGTGATTGATTAATCAGACTTTCAAATGTCCAGCTAAATGTCAGTGATACGTTCTTTACAGCTGGCCCAGTGACTTTTTTGAAGACGTTAAAAAATAAAAACCATTCAATATTGTTTTCTAAAGAACTGGTATCAGATTTATGAATCGTGGTTTCGCCGCTCCTGCTATCTCAGATACACACAGAAAAACTGTGTCGTTCCTACGATAAATAGATTAGGTTAAACGTTTTATTGAAGCTGAGAATAATGACTGTAATGAGTTGAGATGCATTATAAAATCCCACACATTTTAAATAAAATTGCGAAAAATGTGTGAGTGTTATGCATAATGGTGAGAAGAAAGAGTTTAATTCTGGAAAAAAAATCCTCATATGTCATTAATACAGCAAGGCTAAGATCGTGAGTGTTAATGACAGTGGAAACCAAGAACAATTTATCGAAACAGCGTATCTAATTCACTACTTTATTGTATCATTTTCATCTGTGACTTCACTGTCCATCAAAAAACTTGAAGTAGGCGGTAGAAGAAATTTCAACTTCAATTTTACAAATCTTTCTGCATTATCATAAATGTACATATGCGTCGGATTTAGTACTCAAAACTACCAAATGATACTACTCATGAATTTACACGTTAATATTGTTAAGTTATGTACATTTGTTTATTTCAAATCGGCCTAAACTCGTTTTGCCCTATCTTTGGGGAAAGATGACACTCACATTTCATTATATGTAAAGTTACTTTACAATTAGTCAGGAAATTATTCGTGCATCCACCAATGTTTAATGTTTTCAGTCATTTTTTAGAATTTAATACTCGTGTTATTCCGCATCCATTATATGTTATCAAGTTCATGAAAAGGAATTTAAAAGTCAGTCTCCAGAAAGAAAGATAAAATTTAACAAATCTAACACAAGTATTATGTAAAAATATATTGACCAAAACATTCGTACGGTAAAGAATTCCGTTTTAAATGTATTGAATAATTTAATTATAATGAATTTACATTTTCACTTTATACGCAGAGCATTGTATAATATTTATGTGTCAGAATTTTCTAGAATGTTCCTCTAACGAACACAACGTGATGCAACAAGCTTTATGATTGTCATTCTCAATTTGGTAGCAACAGGGTTAAGAAAAAAAAGCTTTTGCTTGATTTGAGGCAAAAGATCACGAACTCTCACTAGCCCGGTAACAGTTACGGAACTTATTCGAAGTGTTTACCTACAAGTACATATACTGTTCACTAAGTTCATTAGTTTAGGACGACAACGACCTTGTTTGGGCGTGGAAAGCCGTCGAAATTGGTACCAAGTGCTGTACGCAAACCATGTTGCAAGGTTAATTTGAACCCTAGAGTTGTGTTTAAATCCACTGCCGAAGACTTAGATACACAGGGTATCATCGTGGGTAGTCCTAAAATAAAATGTTGCTAAAGTAAAAATGGCTCACTGGGATACAGGCCACGACAGACATCTCTTCAAAAACTACATTATCTTTCAGCACTCCTTAATTTCACCCAAACTTTATTGAACAAAGAAAGCTGCGTTTTCAGAGTGAATACTATGGAGCGCTGAAACAAAAATTTAGTTATTAGGAAACAATGATACAAACAGAATTTAGCATCATATTGACGACGCTTTTCTTCTCTCACAGTGCAAACAGTTAAATATGGAGTTGATTGCATAATGTTTTGGCTTTGATTCATCTCAAGTGGGACTGCTAATTTAATTGCAATGAAATAAACAATGAAATCTAATGACTACATCAGGGTACTGAATGAAAACCTAAAGTTATCGGCACTAAATCTTCTTCTCAGCCACAGGTTTAAATTCTAGCATCGCAATTATCTCAAGCATAAGTTTAAATCTCTTGCTGCATGGCTTCAGAAAAGCGAAGTCACGGTTTGGCCATGGATTTCGATGAATCCTGACTTGAATCCTCGTAGAAATCTATGACGTAAATTGAAATTTCGAGTACATTGTTGGGGTCTGAAGATTCTTTCAGAATTAGAACATCTAGCCATTGAAGAATAGAATAATATCCCAGCATAAACATGTTAAAATTCAATTGAAAAATATATTAACCACATGATGAAAGCCACCAAGATAAAAGGGCGTGTTAGTGACTATCAACATTATCATTATGTTCCACTGTTCTAACTACAAATAGTTTGGTCAACTATGTTTTTGCATAATATTCTTGTTAAATTTGTTAAATTAGATCTGTCTTTCTAAAAATTGAGTTTAAAATTCCCTCTCATGAACTTGATAACACATAAAAACTTTGCAATTATAGGGGCAATAAGTCTAATTTTTTTAGGTATATTAGATATTGGAAGGTGTATGAATATTTTCGGTGATAACTGTACGTCCTGTTTAAGTTATCACATACACATTAATTTACAGCAGCTATTCACAATCAGGAGTGCATATTATCTTCTACAGTGGGTGCAATGAAGATTCATGACATTGCCAAAACTCTTGGTTCCTGAACATATACAATTGGAAAGGAAATAAAATTTAAACACTTTTGTGCATTTTTCTACAAATTCTACATTGAAAGCGTCTTACAACAAAGAAAGATGGTCTTTTTGTTTATAAAAGTATTGAGGTTACGTGTCAAAAAATATCCGATAAACATATGAAAAGCCATTAGTAGATGGTAGTGTGATAGTTGTTTGCTTTTTTGCTGAAGATAATTATTCAAATGTTTTTGCAAACATTTTCAGGTATTCTTAACCACTTTCTTTGGCACACTTTCTTGAATCTGTTAAATTCTTCTAGTCTCTTTTTTTAACTTTTAGGTTGAAATGTCGCCAGAGATTTTCAGTAGGCCTGAGGTCTGATGATTGAGATTGCCACTCCATTACCTTTACTTTTCTCAGCTGAAACCACGATGATGTGTCCTTGTTCGAATGTTTGAGATCATTGTCTTTTGCTGAAACGTCCATCCGTTTGACGTGTGCAGGTTCGTTTCAGATACGAGGAGATTATTAGTTAAAACCTTGCGATACATAGCACCATTAACTGTATTGTGCATTCAATAAAATGTAGATTGTCAGTAGTTACAGGAGAAAAGTAGCAACATACCATTGTGCTACTTAAGTCAAACTTAACCCTTTCGCTGCGGAGCTCTGTGGGCTTGCAAATATTTCATGACCAAGGATTTCAGTGATGCGCAGCGAAAGGGTTAAGATTTGGGATGGTATTTTTGGGATCATACGCAGAGTTTTTTCTCTCTAAACGTGACAAACTAAGACTATTTTGGACAAATAACTCAATCTTCATGCTGTCCCACCATAGTACAGCGTTCTAAAATTTTTTAAGGTTCACCAAATGATCATTGACAAATTTTGAACGATTTTTAAAGTGAATGTGTTGTAACAAATGTATTTTTCTTGGTGTTCCAGAATGGAGCTCTTCATCACTGTGTTTCTTACTCTGTACATGCAGACGTATATCCCAGTGGTTTCAAACTATTTTTGAAGATCCGATCAAGTCATTCCAGAGTAATTGTTTTTCCTTACTGTACCGAAAACGTTTCCAGCCAAAAGATCTGACATTTTTGATGTGCACCCAGAACGCAGTAGAATAAAAATTAACTGACAAAACTTGAGACGAATTCGAGTCACCAGCTGTTGAAATTAATTGTTTTATTTAATAAAAATATTCAAATAGCCACACCTCTATGAAGAAGCGCAAGAATATGCTCTGGTGTGTTTTTGTAATTTTTGAAATTTCGTTATAATAAAATCCAGGAATGATGTACTGTGCTTCTTATCCTGCAACCGTTAAACAACACAAATTAATAGGTCTGGTGAGTGCAAAAAAGTTCGAATTTTTTTTCTAGAATTTTGTGAATCATGCCCTTCAATTTAATTTTGCTAGAAAGTTCAAAAGTAGTTTAAATTCATTTTAAAGTAACCTCATTGGTGAGTCGAATACTTTTTGACACTTTACTTAGACATTTGTATTAATATGATATTCATCTTCTAATTCTTCAGGAATGTGATTTCGATTTAAAATTTCAATTCGGCGCACAAGAATGCACAAGATGTTCATATTTGATTTTTTTTAATTTTGTTTTTATGTAAAGTAACTAAAACGATATTGTTCTTGATCATATTCACCTACTGTACTCTATTTGCCTACTGCCACATTGTAATAGTCTTTGCGCTAACTATTTAAAGTACTCAAGTGAGTATAGGAACAATACATAATGATGCTTTTGAGGTTTTCCTGCTAACTACAGCTTAAATAATAGGTTCAAGTTTATTTCCTTCCTGTACATAAAAACTACGTTCGAGAAGGAGAGGCATACTTAGAAATGAAGTTGGTTTAACTTATCCAATTTTCTAACATATCAGGATCACAGCCATTCTTTCAGGGTCAAGCTGTATTTTTTATCATATATACAGTAGGTTCAAAGTGTGGGACAAAAACTGCCCATTCATAAGCCTTCACTCCCTTTTATATTCTGATCAACGGTCAAACACCATAAGCTACTTAACACGAATACGCAACTTTACAGTTACATAAATCGTCAGACCGAACTGTATTATTGTTTTTAACAGAGGACATTCAGAAAATTGAAAACAAATACTAGTAGGCGTCTTTCAGGTAAGAAACACATGCTCTGCTTATCGTGCCAGATGTGTTCTGAAACACGTGGCAAGCTTTGGAGAGAATTCAAGGGCGTAATAATGCTTGGGCTACGACAACTTAAGGCAGCAAGAGGGGCCGGATAATTGGAGTAGGCAGCTCGCGTATGACAGGCTTTGAGTAGCTAGCAAATGCGTGATTAACCAACAGGGCTCTGATGACAACCCAACTTGAGAGGTCCACGACAACACGGCATGGTTTCATTCTGATGACAGTCTCATGACAGTGCAGTGGCAATGGACTGTCACCCTGTCTAGCATTTCAAGGCTAGCCTTGCTTAATATTGTCTAACAATCTCTTTAAAAAAAATGACCAAATGATTGTGTTGTTTGGGGTGTTAACAGAACAGCTTTGCAAAAAAATATCGTACGGAGAAATGTTCTTGACTACTTCATGAGAAATCTATAAAGACAAATATGAAAACACAATATTTTGGTACTTAAGAAGCATTTTCTTCTGCATTGGTGACTGAATTGATCTCAGAGACAGAATGTTCTTTAATAAAAGCATGAGTAGACGGGTATAAAAATACCAATCCAGGTTTTTATTATTAATTATTATTATGATTATTGTGATTGTATATTATAAAATGAATGAACTCAAAAATAAGTTGTGTGACATTTATATGAAAATATCCAATAACTATTTCGACAAATCTAAAATTTATAAAGTTTGAGGACACAAATATTTGATCATCAATAAAATTTTAATTTAAAATACTTTCAAACAATCAACAAATTTGCTCTAACTACAATTCATGTGAATGGTGACGAAATGTGCTTTGAAAATACTAAACAAGCTGAAATAAAAGAATTCAGATATATATTTCTCAATTCTGAGGGCTAAAATTGTATTTGTACAAATAAAAAGTAATACATAATAACAATTAAATACTTTTTCGTCAGTCATTACCCACTTCAGGAGCAATCAATCATTATTAATAGTTTTCAAGTTATAATTTAAAAATTGCTGTTGATATTTTATTTCATTCTTTTTCGGCTACTTTCTTCTGTTCCGGGAAATTTATCGGAACTCTCGATTGGATTTGAATTTTCAATCAACGCCCAGAATTCTCTACATTAGAATAAAATAGAATGTCACAACATGAACGAACCGTTTGATCCATTCTTGGGTTGTTACCCAAGTCCCATGCCGTCTAACATGAAAACATCAATAACATGCACTGCAATCACACGGATATTTTAGTCCCCTGCTCGCAGCTTAATTAAGCACAGTTATTTCAGTCATTCACAAGCACCAGTCATACACAGGCCCAGGAGTTGAGAGGGATATGAAGTCAGTATTTTATGGAGCTGGGAGATGTCTTATCCAACATCGTCGAGACGATTCCAGATATGTTCAAAGTGTTTGAAAAGACGACATGTTCGTGTTGCTGGTTCCAGGTTCTGGCAACTTTAACTGGCAAAAAGTTTAAGGCATGGTACATAGTGAAGTTTTTTAGTATTAGTTCATGATCGTCGTTTCTGGTCACACTTCATCGTCTTTCGAAAATTCCTTCTAAGGTAACATCGTTAAAGCCAATAGATATTTATAGGTCTAGATGAGGTGTTCTCAGATATTTTTATCGATTGTAATCAGGTCAAACTGCTGCAGACACGTTTCGTACTTGAAATTGGGGGAGTCCAGGTATCCTCTTTGATGCTCTACACAATATTTTCTCCACTTTATTGTCTCTTTGTATTGTAGGAGACCACAGTTGCACTGTATATTCTACATCGATATGGCCATACTGTCAGTTTATAGAGTGGTAAGATAATGTTCTTTGACTTGTACTCACAGTTTCTTTCAATAAAACCAAGGATCATGCTTCCATTTCTGGCGTTATTCCTGCCTGCTTGTAAAAATTGAGAATTTAAGGGATAATGATACCAATATCTCTTTGTTGTGGTACTGCTTCAATGAGTGTTATTCATCGCATGTTGGAAATGCCGGTTATCAGTATCAAAGTGCGTGACTGAACATTTATCAATGTTGAAGCTCATTTATCAGGTTTCAGTTCATAGTAGACGATTCAGGTATTGCTGAATCGTCATTCTCTCTTTTTCGGTGAACGCTTCGTGACAAAGCTTTGTGTCGTCAGTGAATAGGTTGATTTTACTGATGATTCTCACATTAATGTCGCTGATGTAGATGATGAAGAGGTGCGGTCCGAAAACGCTCCAATGAGGGACTCCTAATTTTACATGTGTCAGACCAGTTGTACAGGGTATTGTGCCAGCTCATATCCTCCATGAATCTCAAAAAGTTCCTCTCTATGCAGAATAATTTTCTTCATTTACTCGTGCATACTATGCCGTTGGTTTATGCTTTCATTCTTTGACTCGTCATGTAATACTACACAGTGTTGGGCAGTATTTAAATTCATTTATGTATCTGAAAATGTATTTTCAAATACATTGAAAGATGTGTATTTAAATACTGTATTTAGATACAATATGTTTAAATACGTGGTATATATACATTGAAATAATTTTCAATGGCTCCAGGCATCCACTGCTTGCTAAGCAGTCAGGGTTGCCAGAATTGTCACGTGCGCAACAAAAGTGTTACTCTTTCCCTATAATTATTCATATTGTTACTTTTCATACGACTTTTGTTACGCAGAATGTAAACTTTATATGTTCAATGACTGCAGAACATGAGTTTAGGATCTAGTTACAACAATGCATAGAAGGATATGAGTATAAAAATAGTGAAATTCATTAGAAAATTTTCAACTTTGTTACATTTTTATCGATTTTTTTAAGTTTCTGTCGAATTTGTTACATTTTGGTCTAATCTGTTACGTTTGACGGCAGAAGTTGTTACTAATCACGAAAACATTCTGGCAACATTGCAAGCAGTGAAGGATCACTTTTCACTAAGCATGGCAAGACTTGCTCTGAAAATTTAGTTTCCCGTCATACGCGTCAGTTATTGTTAAAATAGCCTCTAAAAGTTCTATTTCATGTTCCTTGCCCTCTTCAAAGACCGATTATAGAGAAATGTCTCCAGTGCATCCTCTTTTGGATAGAAAATATTTTAAAATAAAAAACAATCGAGTATTGAAGTCAAGTGCGAGTGCATGCTCTGTGGTCAACCATCTCAGCCGCCATGAAAAGTCCAACGAGCCTTTACACTCATATTAAGATTAGTAAGATCTTTTATTGTATTATTTTAAGTTATATAATTCTTTAGTAAGTTACCAACTTTGTATGAATACATCATATTATTTCCTAATAGTAGGTTTTTATTTCTAATTATTTGATTTTTTACTGGTCGCGGGAAGAATTTATTGCGAATATTTTAACTTATATCCAAGGGTCCATGCTGTATAACCCATAATAAATAAAAATCATAAAATTTTCTTTCATTACATAAGTTATGAAGTCTTTGACCCTTGTTTGAGATAAATGTTTCCAAAATCAAATTCATTTGTTCTTGTTTTTCTATGTGGATAATATTTCACATACAATCTATTGTGTGGTGAAAATTTTTTCTCTCTAAGCTGAATTAAATATATGTTTTATCATAAAATAACATTTGTGTTGTACGCATGGAATTCTCAAAAATTTGGAGTCTAGGGAGAACGTTTAATCATCTGAGGAAAAACCTGTTATGTACATAAAGGTGACAATTTTGCTAGAAGCAATTTCACAGCAAAATGATTCTATGTTTCTTTTATTGAAACATGAGTGAAATCTGAGTGGTTGTGCCGTTTTCAGTGTTGGTACACAACGGGTAGCTCATTTTTTTTCTGAACGTTGTCATAATATATTTTAATCCTAGCTCGCTGATTTATGTTTCTCCTACTAAGCGGCATCACAGTCAATACTTTTTAACCCATAAATTATGTACATATTTATATTCAGATATATTTTGGTTTCTGATGATACCAGCATTAGTCGACGTAAGTAAATCCTGACTATGGAATGAAGCTAGCAGAAGCTGAAGAATATGTTTGATTACTATAATTTTAATTTAACCCAGATCTAATTTTATTACTTTTCAACAGAGGCAACATTCCGGAATGAGAAACACCATCCTAGAGTACGTAAGCTCAGTTCGGGAAAGCAAGAAACAGAAAATACGCCAAGAACCAAGTCTCGGAACCAAGCATCTTAGGATTAACGTGGCGATGTCACCAGCGGCAACGCAGCAAGTACGAGTCAAGCAACAGGACGTGAACAAGACAATCACTAATTTCATTGTAGAAGGAATTCATCCCCTAGCGACAGTTGAAGAGCCTGCATTTGTTTCACTCCAGTCGAGTAAGTCTTTTTAATATAATTTGATTTTCCAACGCTTGTTCAACTATAACCGATAGTTGTTCAGAGAAAGCTATTTAATTTAGCGTGTTTATTTCTAGAACTTGAAAGATGAGATAATAAGAGAACAACTGGGTTGATAATAAAACTTATAAATACAGTGCATATATATACATGTATGTTAAATAAACAGCAACAATAAGGGATTGTTATTCACATTCATCGAGGGATCCCCGAGAGATAGAAAGGATTCATTTAAATAGGGTACGCAAATAGTTTTTTCCTTGTTAGAATGCCTTGGATATACAACTCTTCTCAAAAGTTATCTGAAAAACCAAAAACAGAACCAGCAATACGTTTTGCAAGGAATCTGATTGATGCAGCTTTTGTTTTTGTCGGTAGATATGCCTGTTGTTTTGTTTCTTCATGCATAACTCTCGTGTGGTAGACCAGAGGACTGACCTGAAAGAGTGTCTTTGATTGTTCATCTGGAGTCTTCATTTTCCAACGTTTCTCCTCCCTGTGAAACCTTTCGTAATCTAATCTAGTCTAATTTCAGCCCGCTCATCTTTTCATAATTAGCAATGGTGTCATTGATGATAAAGGTAATTCTAGGTCTCGCATAGACTTTGGGTACAAGGTTGAATTATTCTATCTTTATGGAAATCTTCGTTCATGAGCGATCAAATTCAACGTCTATCATATTTCATTTTCAGCCCTGAACCATTCCATATCGGGGATGTCATTTCGGAAGCTAAATCGGTTGTTAACGAATGATGAAGCGTTGTTGAAGACTAAGCTGAAGGCGAAACTGGAGGAACTGGATTACATTTGCCTTACTGCCGGCATCTGGTCAACTCGTCATCGTAGCTTTCTTGGAGCGACCATTCATTGGGTAAAACTAACAGAATTTTAAATTTTGCTATTTTTTTATTAGACCGAACAATGTGATAACTTTGCTTTTTGAACAGTGCGAAGTCCAATTAGGTGTAAATTTTTAACCATGTGTTATAACATAGATTCACTATAGAAAACTCTAAACATTGCTGTGCGTACTCAATAAATTTATTATACATACTATTTAATTTTTTGATTGTCTGGTACTAACCAGAGAGATCGATCAAAGATTTTTTACTAGTTCGCTAATTTTCTAGATTCCACAACTGTTCACACTATTCTGTTCAAAGACTCGTAAACGGACCACATTCGTAAAACACATCACCAACACCTTCCAATCTGCACACCCATAACATCTTCCTTTTTCCCTTTTAAATTTTTTCTAAAATTTTCCAGTTCTCAAATCAAAATATCATTAATTCATTTCTATTCTTTGATATTCACATGTCACCCCTCCAGTCGATCACTCTTTCTCTTCATTCACCTACTTTTTCACTTCCTTTCTTTCAACTATGCGCCTTGTATTTTATTTTGATATCTTCTATACACCTCATAAAATTTTTTGTGATCATTGGTCATACATATTTTTTACCAACTCATTTTTATAGCTTTACTTGACAACTATGTAAAAAAGTGTTACAGTTTATTTGCTGCGTATCCTCCTCTTCACACACATAGTATTATGGTTGATTTACTATACCAAGTAGAACCCACCAGCGGAAAAAATTAGTTTTTTATTTATGAACAATAAAAAGCGCAGCACTATGATTGCATGCAACCCATTTCTCAATGAACGAATTACTAGCTGCAATTATTGTGTCCCTGTTGTAGGCCAAAACAATAAAATAATAATTGTAAGTATTGCTGCAGCTTTGTATAGGTGACTACATTTAAAACTATTTAGAATTGACTGGAGTTGCTATTGTGCAGATTTATGAAAAATATCTGAGCTGCATGAGTGGAACATTAGCCTGCTGTCGTTTCAAGGGTGAACACTCGTACATCAAAATCGCCGAACAATTAGAAGATATTCTCAACTGTTTCAACCTGCCCGTGACCAAAGTTGTCAGCACTGTAACAGATAATGGCCCTAATTTTTTGAAAGCTTTTAAAAAGTTTGGAGTCACTAATTTCGCAGGAGATCAACTCGGTGACGATAATGCTACTGAAGAAGGGCAAACAGAGGCAGATGAAAATAAGTTGCAGCTTGTCGCTCCGGAAGAAGATTTCAAATTCTATGATGTCAACAGTTCTGATTAAGAAATGAAGTTCACTTCGTCGAAGCATGAACGCTGTGCTTCTCACATCTTAAGTCTTGTGGCCATCACCGATGCCAAAAACGCGCTCAAAAATAATAAGTTTTCAACGAATAACCAATATACAGTGGGGAAATATTCAGCCATCTGTTACAAGTGTGGTCGTCCAAAGTCTCCCAAGATAATAAAAGGAGTCCTCAACTGTAGTCTTCAGTATATAAGCACTACGAGATGGAATTCACTCCATGATGCTCTAACTCGGCCGCTGAAACACGGAAAGAAGCTCAATGAACTTTTCACGGCATTAAAGCTCTCAACCTTGAAAACCTCGGAAATAGAATTCAGTGATGAATATGTTTGTGCTTTAGCACCCATCGCTACTGCAATCGACCACCTGCAAGGAGAAGAGGCCATTTTCTACGGACACTTTCTATTATACCTACCGTTCTTACTGTGCAAAATGAATTCGAGGAATTGAAGTCAAAGCAGTTGAAATATTGTGTCCCACTCTTGCATGTCGTTTTTCAGGGCTACCAGAAACGATTTCAAAAATATCTTCAGCTAGTTGATGAACGAAACGTTCATGACGCTATATTGGCTGCAACCACTGATCTTTACTTCAAGTTGCGATGGGTGTATATTAACAAAGCGTGGGACTGCAGGAGCAAAATTACTTCACTGATAAATCTCTTCACAACTTCTGCCTTGATATTCCAGTCTACAAGTTCTGTCGGTGCCTCAGACGAGGCAAACTCGACGTCGTCAGAAGATGAGTACTCTGGCTCCGAAGAGAAAATTTCGTCCAGAGAATCTTCAGTAAACATGCCGGCTATGATGTATCTCAACGACAGTGACAAAAGCATTGAAAGCTTGAAGCGACATCCTCTTATTCGGAAAATGTGTCTTCGTTTTAACACAACTTTGCCGTCTTCTGCCCCTGTCGCAAGGTTATTCTCTCTTGCTGGCTTAACACTAACCCCCCATAGAAATAAACTTAGCGACAAAACTGTTGAACATTTGATAATATTGTGCTCTAATAAAAACTTTTAGTAGTGAGTTCTGAAAAAGTATTTTCATTTTTTGAGTTCTTTATCAGAATTTAACGTTCAGGAGGAGTTTCTTTAGCGCAGTGTCATACACCAGCTATTTATGAAAATATTGTGGGGCAGTATTGGTAGGATGTCACAGAACAGTATTGATGTTTGCTTTTAAAATTAAATGAAGAATAGTAATTGAGAGTAACATGTTACTTTCTACCCTTTTTTCTGGCGATATATGTGCTGCAAGAGTTCAGGCAAATTTTTAGACAGTAATAATTGTTAGCTATGTAACTAAAATTTCAAGCATCAGGCTTGGAATTTTAGTCATGTTTCAAGTATAGTGGAGTTAGTTTCTCGTGCGACAAGACATCGCTCGTACATTTTAAAGTGACCCCAAGATTACTCCTAAATGTATTCTATATCAACGTCTATTTAGCACACACAATCTGCGAATATCTTGATTCATCAATATGTAAATTTAATTTTAAAAGAATTATTTACTGATGTATTTAAATACATTTCATGTATTTAAAATACAGTATTTAAATACAATTGAACGATGTATTTAGTATTTAAATATATTTACTGTATTCAGTGCCCATCATTGATACTACAGGAGTTATGCTACTGCTAAGTGACTGGTTGCTCGTCATATGCTGTTCCTCAATATTTATTACTAGAAGTGACGTCCTGTTGTTGCACCGATTGGTGGCGAGGCTCTGTGTTGTTCTACAGCTGAGTGTGCTAATAACACTTTGTGAGGATTAATGCATATAATTTCGATTCAGTTATTATTAATTTGGTTGTGGGGATCAATGATTGCAATAAATTGAGGCTGGTTATAGATTAATAGCTTTTTGTCACGGAGTGCCACCGAACATTGAAACTGTAGCGTTGCTTTGTAATTTAGTTTTTCAGTTGCTTGCAAGGGACTTGCCAGCATTTATAGTTGCAGATTTAATTCTTGGAATTTGTGTGATTGTTTTTAGAGAATACTGACTATTCATGGCTAGCATAGAAGAAACAGAAGTCTTCCATATTGTAACCTTTGATGTTGAGAAATTTTAAGTTGCACCTAACTTGCCACTCCTTTAATTATTTACTATTTGCTAGCGAAACATGTTTCGTGTTTTGGTTAGGCTGCCTACTCTGGTCTCGTTGATTTCTCTGATTCGTGCCATATTATTCTTACTCAATTGTTCAGTGTCGATTTAAACATTGTCTACGGATAGTATTTATTCACCAAATTGTTCTATTATGCATATATTAGTAGACTATTGCTAATTGTTCAATTCTGTACAAATTACTATTTAGTCGACTGGAAAGTATTTCATTTCTATTCGCATAAAATAAGTGCACATGGTATCCCTTGTATACAGATTTTTCACAAACACATATAAACGTGAATAAAATCAATAGTGATCTCTCATAATCATTCTTCAGTCCCAACCTTTAGACATCTCTTATCTCAGAGCAGAGCAGACATTGTATAGCTTTATTTATTGTCCCACTCGGAGTGAGTGCCTGAGAGATTAAGGGACCGTCAAGGAACCCAGTAGGAAAATAGGCAATTGAAGGGCGGAAAGCATTAGTAAACTACTCGACATATTTGCCAAAAACCAGGGATCGTTGAGCGAGAGTAGACTACTGTCCTCCAGTCTAGTCTTCTCGTATGATCATGTCGCGTTGGCGTCGAGGTGAAGTAGACTACTTGCAGTAGTCCAGTTCACCAGTTTTAAGGCCGCAGCGATGCTGCCCATGTGAAGTGGAGTACTCTCAGTTTACCAAGTCCGTATAGGAGAACTAATGTGATTGGTTGGTGTTTTCGTTGTGACTTGTGATTGGTTGGTGTTTTCGTCGAAGAAAATTGTGCACCATCCTTTTTTTGTGGGTAGCAAATGTAAATTTCTGCCTATTAATATCGAGCTCAAAACATTTAAATCATTTTTTTTTGCATGATAAAGTCATTGTAAACAATCGCGTAGAACATGCATCTGACTAATCGTGAGGCTTAAAAATTAATTGAAAATAAAATACATGATATTAGAGCTGATGTGAATTTATTTGTTACTGTTGAAATAACATTTACAGTATATAGACCTGGTGGACGGTTCATAACTGCAAATGATATACAAAAATCTTGCTTTACAGTTTGTAATACATAATTTTAGGTTATTATCGGGTCTTAACGTAAGTTTTATCCGTTTCTTGATTTGTAATTCTAGTGTACGATTATGTTAATCGTACATATGTGTGGGTACCAAAATTACAAAAATATCATCTACACTTTCAGATTTTGTGATAATTATTATAATACATATTAAGAACCCAAATATACACTTCAAACAACGAGTACATCAGGCATATTTGGCTACACGAATTTCAAAAGGGTAGTGCAGCAAGTCCAGCAGCAAGATCGCTCACGAACACATACGGAAATCATTTGGTAAGCGAAAGGAGTTGTAGAAGATGATTTCACGTTTCAAAAAGGACGCCTTTAGTCTTAAGGACGAGCTAAGAAAATAATGCTCAAAAAGACTCAGTTTTGAAGAACTCATTGCTTGCTGTCATTGATGATTCTTTCAAAACAACTAGAACAATGAGCAAGAAGTTTACCGTGAGCTGTATGACCATATATCACGAAATTATAAGAATTGCTGGTCTCCAAGGCTGGAAAATGGATTCCACACGATCTTTCTGAGAACAATTTCCAACAACGTGTGAACTGTTTTCTTACTACGTTATGTTCAATTTAAAACACAATTCTTAGATAGAATCGTTACTGGAGGTGAGAAATGGATACCGTACGGTTATGTTCAACGTAAAAGGCGGTGGCTCGGCCGTAATTCCAATCTTATTCCACAGCCTCGACGTAGTCTGCAGCTGAAAAAATTTCTCCGTGTGGCGGGACACAAAGGGAATTGTTCATTATGTTTTGTTACGTGGCAATCAAACCATAACTTGTGCAGTGTACTGCCAGAAGCTATGCCGTTTGAAGACTGTTCTAAAGGAAAAACGACCTTGGTCGGTAAACAGAAGAGGAGTGATCATGCACCATGACAATGCCAGACCCCACACTTCAAGAGGGACGAAGAATCTCATTGAACAGTTTTGATGGGAAGTTTTAATTCACCCACCATGTTCTCTCAATCTCGCTCCTACAGATTAAAATCTCTTTATAAGCCTACAGAATCATCCTTCTGGACAAATCCTTACTTCAAGAAAAGAGGTTGAAAGGAAGCCAGTTTATTTTTTGAGTTAAAACCAAATGAATTGTATGACAGAGGCATCAAAAAGCTTATAGAAGGGTAGCACGAAGTCAGTAGTGACAATGGTGACTATGACAATGATTAAAAAAATCTTGGTTTGGCTGAATTTTCATTCCAACCAAAAAATGGACACAACTTTCGTTCCAAAAATTGACTGAACTTTCGTTGCAACCTGATATTTGGCGTTCAACTCCCGGCATAACTTTTATTTTGAGATTCTTTTATCGACTACTTTTATGCGTGTTATTTCATCCTCTAACGTAAATAAGCATGGTCGACTGGTGAACGAATTTGCTTGCGATGAGAGAGACGCGAGTTCGAGGGTCTACTATCCTGGTCTTTTTGTTCATGACCATTGGCGGAGAGAATGATTTTACAGCCAGGAACTTTGGTACTGACCTAAGAAAGGACCAAAAGGCCCGTTTCTATCGCATCATTCTATTACTATTACTAAATGATCTTGCTAGAAATAGATAATTAATAGTATGCACTCTTGGTATACAAATCACAAATATATTGAAGCGTAATTTCTTCTTTGAAATCTAAAATTTACTTGAGTTTTCCACGCCAATAACCATTGATACCAAGTTTTGTGTATGACTCTATTATTATCAACTGGAATTCAAACAAATCAAGTTGTTCACGTCCAATTCGAAACTCACTTACGTGATTTTGTTGAAAAAATTCAACTTAGGCCGCTATTTGCATCAAATAACTCCTCTTGTTCTAACTTAGCCTAGTTTTAAGTGCCTACTTCAAATTACCTGACAACCGATGATTTTAGAGTCCATAATTTCTTTATCTTAGGTGAAATTTAAAGATGTTTCACATTCAAGCTGTAACTATGACCTAGGAGATACAGAATTTATTCAACAAAAATATCTCCCGTGAAACAACGGATATCCCAGGTCATTTTTCAATTTATTCAGCTTAAATCGTAAATATAGAATCTAAAAGCAAATTTTAAGTGAGTGGTTGCTCTATATGGCCTAAATTATTCACTCAATACACAGGCTAACACTTGTTTCGGTGGCGATTGTTTTTGAGCTGTTATAAATTATATTTCGAATGCTAATTTCAGGTATGCCTCCCCATTTTCTCTAACACCTCCATTTTTTGCGAAACATGCATCGATTTATCCATCTTAACCCATTTTATATTACTCACACGAATCATATAATAAAACGAAGACTGTAAACAGTTAATTGAAGGGTGGACAGCACTAGTGGACTACTTGCATTTTTTCCCGTGGTAAATATAATATATTTTCCCGTGCTGTCGCTAACACAGCGCTGACAGAGGTGATTACGATCCAGTAGTTTACTATATGAAGGGTGGACAGCACTAGTGGACTACTTGCATTTTTTCCCGTGAGAAAAAATGCAAGTAGTCCACTAGTGCTGTCCACCCTTCAATTGTTACGAATATACAAATATATGGAACAAAACCGAATACACGTTCAAAACATTTTTCTTCAAAATAATGCAAGTGAAACCATAAATAAAATGAGCAATAGTTTCGGAATCTTGTTTTATGGAACATTCGTGAATTATTAATTTCAGTAATACAGTTGTTTTATTAGTTCTCTTATCAATCTGTCGTCCTATGCGTCTTCCATCGTCCATGATAGCGATCTTCCATTGTCTTAAGATTGTCTAGCATTGTTTTATTAGTTCTATTATCAAACTGTCGTCCTATGCGAAATCTCTCACCCTGCTGTGCGCATGCAAGCAAAGACTGAAGAGATTACGTTGTGGGTGGACACGAAGTGGGTGGTTTTGCTGCCACGAAGCTAACCTGAATGTTTATCTTCGTGACAGCAAAACCGACACTTGCAGGTCTGTGCGTGAGGCTATGTGCCAGGGGTTTATGGACTCAGTAAGGAGGCAAAATGGGACATTAAAATACAAGGGTTATTAGACTTAAAAATTGTGAGAAGAACCATACACAGCAGTCAGTAAGACCATATTCACAAGAGTCGGAAAACTCATTTACAAGTGTCGAAAAATCCATTCTAGCCTCAAGGTTCTATCAGGGAATGACTTTAAACTGTTGTCCGACCGTTATTTAACTCAGTAGTCTTCAAACTTTTAACTGCCGCGACCACCTATAAAATATTTTATTTTTGTACGACCCTTTAACTTTAAGAAAATAAAGAATAAAATATAAATATAGGAGACAAATTTAATGTTTATAAAAAAATCGGGCATACTGTACAAAAAAAATATTTAAAATGTGTGTATTTTATACAGTGGACCCAAGAAGTCTATAGATACTATTAGTGTCTTTGAATAATGTCACTTGTATTTAATTAATGGGATTGATGCGTCTGGATTTTCTAACACAGGTCAAATCTAGGCTCTATTTTTGTTAATGTTGGTTCAAATACAGTTTCAATATTTAATAAACTAGATCGATGTTTGGTTTTGAGATTAGTTAATGCCAGAAAAGCCCTTTCACATAAATATGTTGACGCGAAAGCTGGAAGAGTATCTATTGCAAGTCGTGACAATTTTGGATATTCAAATTTGATGCCAATGCAAAACGAATTTAGAATTATTATAGCAAACTTAGTTTTTAGAGAAGAATCAAGAAAGTTCTGCAAATTCTTTCTGTGTCTTTAGTGTGAGATGACACTTTTTCGACTTTAGCATCAAATGCATTTTAGATCCAATGAAATCAGCTCATGTCTGATTCCTGAAGAAAATATCTTTTAAAATTTTCCTTTAAACTTACCAAGTTCTTAATTATAATTGGTTTGATTATTTCAAAATTTAGTTAGTTTTCTAAGATGAACTCTTCCAGACATGGAAACAACTCACATGAGTTGCCGTTTGTATTCATCAACCAAACATTACTTTTCTTCAGGAAAGCTTGAATTTTTGAAGTTAATGTAAGAACATTTGTATTTTCGCCTTGTAATGATATATTGAATTCACTAAGCTTGTCAAGAATATCTGATAAATAACAAAGTTTGGATTGCCAATTTTCGTTTTGAAAATGTTTCACCAAATCTGAGTCGTTTTCAGATAAAAATAATATGAGTTAATTTTTTTAAAGCGATCAGCCTTCTTAAAGCCCGACTTCTTAAAAGCCATCGAATGTTAGTCTGAAGCAGCTGGGATTCAAAATTTGAACCTATTTCTTTGCAGAAATTTGTAAGGAACAGAGTATTAAGAGCACGGGGTTTGATATAATTAATTACATTAAATGAATCTTGTCACCCTACACACAATTCTTCGTTATTGCTTTTCGTTTCTAGCACCTCCCAATGAATCATGCAATGAGTGAATGTTATACCTTCATTGCATAGAGACTTGACTTTATTGTGGAAACCTACATTCTTCCTTGTCATTGCTACTCATACCTTACCCCTACCCTTCCTCACATAATGAGGGAGGGGGATTCAATCTCTTCATAGCCTAGCTGCCAAAATGGAAGAAAACATTGAAAGTGAATCGCGCGTGTTCGAATGCCTGTCCGTCACTTGCTCACCACTGCGTACAGAGCGACAAGTGGGAGAGGTGAGCGGGTGAAACTCGAACCCTAGCAAGTGTATAAACCACCAGTCCGAACACAGTCGTATCATAGAAAAAAATCATCCCATCTCGGCAACACTCGTCACTGGGACTAGCTAGAGCGGTTAAAAGATATTAGTCAATAAGTAGGTTAGTGTGAATTTATATTGCACGTATTTACCGTGTAATTGTAATGTAAACAAGACCTAACTTTTTTCTAAAACCCCTGGATACAGCGATAGGCGCTGTGGCGGAGTGACCCAACTGTGGGCCACTTAGGTAAGGTTCTGTAAATTTTACACTGCCTTCTGGTGATAACGACTGTGCGAAGTGAAGATTTGCACCAGCTAGGCAATCGCACTCAACGTGTTGGGGAAAAATGAATAATATTAATATGATTGAATATTAATTTGCAATTAACATGACAAAATACTATGCTGAAAGACATCCTAATCAATGAACATGTTAACAGAAGGCTTGCTAGCAACAGAACAGCCAGATTGTTATGCAACAGAAACTATGTTCAACCGGGCTGAAGGGTGCGGAACTGAAGGTCTGACGGAATGTGACTGAGGTTATTTCTACAATTATACAAATTTATCACCCTCTGCCGTAATTTTTGCGGCGTAACTGCCCAAAACGGATGTATATTCATCTCTATTGATAGTCAACAGCTTAGTATTAGTTAATATTAGTTTCAGTGAATTTTTCCTCATAGTCCAGCTTAAAGCTAAATCTAGTGCTTTTACATTTTGCAGTCAAGTAGAGACAACGTTTGAATGTGTGTAGCTCCGAAGCAAGGAATTACTATCTCGGAAGTTCCAGCGTTGCCACTGCTGGGTTCTTTAACCCAGTTCCTAGTATAGTTTGCGGTTTATATATGTAAATTACTATACATGTATGTAGTATAATGTATTAATTCACTATATATACCATGCATGGATAACTATATACATATTTAGGTCGTTCGTTTTGCCTAAATCGGGGCTGAAAAATCCTGCAATAGGAATCCTGCAACTGAACTACACGACGCAGCCTGTGCTCTGTCTGTACCTGTATTTGATGCACACAGCATGTGAACATCATACGTACATGTCTACGAACTCCCGTACATGTGCATTGAAACACCGACATCGACGTAGCTCTTTTCACGTTTACATAGCTTCACTTACATCTCAGTGCCGCACGAAATGTGAGTTTGAAAGAGCTCCTACAAATCTTTTCGTAGATTTTGTATATCCATAAAGTTGTTTTGATGCAATTTTTTTGCGGTAGCGGTGAGAAAATTCGGGCATGTGTTCTGGAAGAAATTCTAACTCCCATTACAATATTTCTTTATCGTCTAAACAAGGCATAAAATGCACGTAAAACAATAATTTGTGAAATATTTGCATCGCAATGCTGTTTCATTTCACATAGGTGAAGTGTTGCATCAACCCAGAAATATGTAGTATTGAAACCTAAAAAAGGAATATATCCAATACACTTTTTTGCTGTATGATCCAAGTAAAATTATTTCTGCTATCCATAGCTGGAAATAAAAAGGTCCGTTTTGGTGACTTATTTCTGCTATGTACGAAATTCAGGTTAAACATGTGCTTAATAAACGTATTAAATGAATCGTTTAGATAAATTAAAAAATAGATGTCTTAAGGATAGAATTAAACAATGCTATTAATTGGAGATGTGTGTAAATGTAAAGATGAATATATAAAAGTTAAATAAAAAATAAGAGAAACTTTTTTTCTGTTTACATGGTCATCGAAATTAGATATGAAATATAGATTTTAAATATTAAACGTAAGATTTTTAATGAGACTTTTTCAGGGTGGGGATGGACAGCTTCTACTTAATCACCACTAGGGGTGGACATTAAAAATGGTTAAAAACCACTGAGCTAGAGTTTTGGAACGGAGGGGTTTAATAAAGAAAGACAAGCAGAACGAAGTCTTTTCCTTTCTTCATTTTTTATGTTGACGACTGAGTGAGCTGCAAAAAGTTGATAAATGTTGTCATGCAACCTTAAGAAAAATTGAGTGAAGCTTCGAATTGCTTTCACTAATGTATACTGGCTTAACTTGTGAAGATGAACAATTAAAACAAAAATATTGAGGTATATCTTCTTCATTTAAAGTTAAATGAATATATTTCCTGTGTTTGAGTCTGTGCATGTGAGTTGTGGTGTGTACCTTGCTAATGTTAGCATAGTGGTGTATGTGTATGCTTGTTTCCGTTTTGAGGGTATGTTCACATCAGTGGTGATTGCTGCATGTTGTTGGGAGGCGTTTGTGGGCGAATTTGTTATGTTTCTAATGCTTTTATAGAGTTTGCTAAAGTTGGTCTTGCGGTCTAGTGATTCGACGAAATTTTTTCCGTTTTCTGTTTGCGTTTTAGTAATATTTCCCCTGATTTGTTCGTTCAGATCTTGGATGTGTCGTGTGGTTTGGTAAGTGTGAATAGTGGGTGTATTTCTGAGATTGTTACATTCTCTGATTGGTCTATATACTTCACGTGTGAAGTTCGGGTTATGATGCTCTCTGTTACCTGTGGGAATGTGTTTTTTGTCAGCTTTTGTGATGATAGCATTGAATTCTGCTACCGTTTGATTTATGTCATTTGCGGAGTGGGTGTTGAGTGTTGCGAAAAGTTGTTCTGTTTGCTCGGTGAACCTTTCACAGTTAGCTTTTTCTAGTTCGTGTGTGTTTGCCTGGGATGGGTGGTGAGGTATTGGCCAGCGTGTACTGTGACAATAATGGGGACTTCACTTTTTTTTGTATAATAATATGTACATTATCAAGATGTACAATCCACCAATAGTATTCAGACTTAAAAGCTCAGTAACTTTTATTATCATGTTCATATTCATCATTTGCCCCGTGTTTTCCTTGTGACATCAGATGGATTATTTTTTTATAATTTTGGGTCTAACAATAATAAACTATGAGTTAACTTGGAACGTAAAATGTGTGTTTCATCATGTACAAATACATGTGTATGAAGGACGGTTATGAATTTTTCTCTGTTTGATTGCCAAGTATCTAAATAAATTAATTGTTGATGTTTATGTGATACGTTAAATCCCATTAACAATCAAATTATGTTAAATCACATGTCAAATAAATAAATGCATGCTGTATACTTCGACTATATGGGAAAGACATTATTTTCGAATACGCCAATTATACCTATGAGCAAAGACTTTTTCTTTCGTGCAAATTTATTCATTATCTTTTTTCCTCATCCACTGCACTTTCTATGGAAGAAAAATACGAATAACTTGCAGAAAGCAAATCTATTCAGAAGTTTTAAATTTCTGACTGGTGACATAATAGCTCTGACTATTGACAATAGCCATAAAAACAAGCGCCCACAGGTAAAATGGGTTAAATGACAAGTTTTGCTGATTTTAAATTGAAAATTGTGAATAAAATTCACAGTAGTATATCATTTCGTCAAGTTATTAGTCTGGTCCGATTTCCCATGTCGGCTGAACAGTCAAGCAGAGGAAATAGCTAAAAATTCGAGGAATTTTCTCAATGTTCCTAAAAAATTGCATGACGAAATGTGAGTCCTGCAACGCTGTCATTTACGGCAATGAAATACTTCTGAACACATGGATACTTTTGACTAGGAGAAATACGCTCCACAGAGTTAAATTTCCATATATAATTATGTCCATATACCAACATCTAGAGGTGGAAAAGAATATTGAAAGTGAGTCTTCAGTTATTAATGGTAACTACATTCAAAAGAGTTCCCAAGGTAACCGGCCTTAAAATTTGTAGTGCAATTCCTCTGCATAAGTTATTAACAAAAATTACAAACCTCAGCAATATTTCAACCGTGATGAGTCAGAACTGCTTTGAATGAAATTCCCAGTGCTGTCATATTTTTCTGTAAACTAGTTTCCTCAGTTTCAAGTTAGTAAGGATACAGTAACCCTGCTTTTAGGCAATAATGTTGCTGTACCCGACAAATTGAAACCTCTGCTCCTACGTATCGCTCAGAAAAGCTGACCACTGGTGGATGGTGAGAACCAGGTTTACAGATAATAAGACGCATTGATGAAAAAGTTCGGGTCACAAAGAACAAATACATTCCCCGAGTAATGCGTTCTACCACCAGCTTGGTCGACTGGTGAGCGAATCCACTTGCGCGCGGGAAGACCCAGGTTCGAGCCCCGCTTCCGTCATGGTTGACGCGGCTTGAATTACTGGATGGGATTTGGGTACCGTTATAAAAATGGGGTAGAAGGATCGTTTTTATCGACTTATTCTATTCTGTGTTTTCTTCTTACCATCCGTCCAGACGCAATTTGCGGAATCATATCGACAACAAAGCCATGATTTAAACTAAGCCTCTGTATTTGATACGCATTTCACTGATTAGTATCCTCACATACAAGTGATATTTATGGCATGTATTCCAACTTTCCTTCTACAACCTTCAATGTAATATCTGTTTGTGCGAGAAATAGTATTAATACTCATTTAGTGTTGAAATTCATAGTTCAATTTTGACATTTAACACGTAGACAATAACGTAACTTCATGGTTAAGCAACAAACTGAGGGTAATAGTGGTGAATTCCACTGTTACTTTCTATATGATTTTCATAGATAAATTAGCTAAACAATACGCTTTCAATCATTAACAATAATTTAAATTCGAAGGTCTAATATTTTCGGTTTCAGTATATAAATTGAAAATTTTCAGTGTATAAAATAACAAGGTACTGAGTAATTCGAATTGTTTTGTTGTACATACCCAATTTATTAGTTTATTAGATGCAATGATTATTTATTGTTGCTCGTAGACTTTCAACATTATCAGTTATTGTGTTGTCATTGATTAAATTAGCCGTGAAGTACATAAGCACCTTTCGACAACATGCACAGAAAAGGTAGTTCAAACAGCGATTCGACTTCTGGTCACAGTCACACCTGTAGATTAGAAATTATTTTCACACATGCAATGATAATCTATTTTCCAATTGTTAGGCTCTGAATAAAATCAGCTATTGTTTTTTGTCGAACCTCAAATGTGAATAATCATGCAAGATGCAAACTCCAATACCTTTGTTTTTAACGACTCATTGATGTTCTTTCTGTCACCAGAATTTCTGAGTTCTTCTAAACTCAGAACCTTAAAGTAACGTCAGAGTATATATTTTAAAGTTTTTCTTGATCATTGTATTACTTATCACAATAGGTGTACTCAAAAAATACTTTAATATTCAGGAATTTCAAAATTTATTTGGATTGTATTCTGCATGTATCAACATTTTTGGAAACGAATGGATTCAGTATCTGTTTTCCTTTAGCTGAGATCCTAGTGTTAACATTGCTATTGTTACTATCTAAGAAGTTTTTCTGGTTTAAAAATACTATCACTGAAATTTACGACGGTAAGACAGTACTGAAAGGTATCAGACGAAATTAAGTAAACAATAGAATTACCCTGTCTATAAAAATTGTTGCTTCATTACACAGAAGCAACAAACCCTATTTGATTGAGTAGGATATTAAAACCGTCACATTTTTTGCTGAGGAAATTTTTTCCTGGATATACTCGTATGAAGGAGCGTATTTTTTTTAAACTGTGTATTAAAATCAAAAAAAGTGCTGGCATTCATATATTTAATATTTAAAGTACACAGAGATATTTAAAGTATACTAAACTATTCATAATAGAATAGAATAGAATAGAATGAGGCTATAGGAGCGAACCTTCTGGCCCATTATTGGGTTGGATAATTACTTCGATAATTATTCGGTATTTTACCCAAGTCCCATGCCGTATTTCTAGCCGCGTCAACCATGTCGGCAGCGGGATTCGAACCCGGGTCTTTCCGCTCGCAAGTAGATTCCCTCACCAGTCGACCAAGCTGGTGATAGTCGACCAAGCTGGTGATGGTCGAAGCTGCGAAATAATTAATTTATTTGGACTAAAATATCTACACCGGAAGGAAGAGGGCCGGAACCTAGCCCTCTCGAGCAACGAATCGCAGAGCAGCTTTAAAAGACGCCTGGGTAGAGCTGTGCTCGCAAAGCAGGGCATAAATATACATTCGGCAGGATAGGTAAAGGTGACTTCTGTCTAGTAGTCTACTTTAGCTGTCCCACGCTGTCGTTGACACAGCGATGACAGAGGTGACCACGATCCGGTTGTCTACTTTATATTTTCCATGGGAAAAAATGTAAGTAGTCCTTAACGCTGTCCACCCTTCAATTGAAGGCAGGATGAGTTTAATAGTTTGTATTAGTAATTTGAATATTATATTGGTTTTTGATTCCTCATTCTTCACCGAGCACGTATTGACGTCGCATACTGGCATCTCTCTGGTAGAGAGTCGGGACGTGTAGAGTTGGAGCGCGATGAGTTTTTGTTAGTGCGTGGGTTGTTTGTGCCCGTCCTATCCGCAGACAGGATGGCTGATTTTTTCTTTCGCTCCACTGTTGACTGTGAGTTGAGTTCTTCAGGCGATGAGAGTTCTTGTGGAGATGTTGACTTTGGAAGCGCTTCGTAGAGAGTGGCTTTAACAGGTAGGTGGGTAGGTCGGTACCACTTGGAAAGATTTCAGGGAGAGTTTGGCACAGGGTGTGCCTATGTATATGAGTAAAACGGAAAGGGATACAGAAGAGGAATAGAAATCAGCGCTCGGCGCACATGTTGAGTAGTTGTGGTCTGTCCACGGAATTTTGGCTCTAACAGAGCGTTGCAGCCTCCTTATATAGGGCGGTTGGTTGGACCCCGCTGCCTGAGCAGCACCGCTCATTGGTCGACGTGACGTTTCTGGTTATAACGGGTACTAGCGACGTCACTGTATTCATTTGTATTATGAGCCAGGCGTCTCACTATAGATGCTCCTCCGCTGTTATTTGAAAGAAAAAGGCGTAAAATTTCAAATTCGTTGGTTTGACGATAGCATGATGATATATGGTATTTCAGGCTCCTTCATCAGTCAACGTTGTCTTGATCGCATAAAGATTGTGTGTCGTCGACTCAGGTACTAAGGTGTTACAAGTAACACGTGTCCGATGATGTCAGTTAGCTGGTGTACTTTCTGAGTTAGAAAACCGTTTCCTTAGGAAGTCGTAGAAAACGCAACCGTGTATCCTGCGTGGGAGAGGGCATAGTGCGTTGAAAGAGCAGTAGCAGCTCTGTATAGACATAAGGTATGGTGGGTGTAAAGAAGTGCGATGTCACATCTTAATGCTGACATCTGAGTCGGAGCTGAATACACGCAGATCTTCACAAACAAAAAGGCAATGATCTGGAGGAGTGAACTACGGTTGAGATAAACACGGAGAAGTTGATGTTGGTGAAGTCAAGTGATGAGAAGCAGATTTGAAAACACTATGGGGAGAGGTACGTACGCTTGGCATGATTCGTGCTGCCTGTATCATCATTGTCACTCCATTGCTTTTTCTTCATTGGGTAACTCTGGGGCCACCAGTTATAGTGATCTCTCGTAATCACTCCTCAGTCCCAAAACTTAAACATATTTGATCTCTGAGCAGACATTCAAAAATAGTTTCATCTGCTGTCTGGTTTCTTGATCTAGCATTCCCAGATTGCAGTTTAAAAATGGCTAAAACTTAAGAGTTATCCGAAGATATGCGTAGTAAAATCATTGGGCATCACAAAAGAGGTTGTCAAAAATCATTCAAAGAAACGAATCGGCTGCTAAATATGTATGGTATAAAACGTCATCAGAAAGTTTAAGACGTTTGGTAACAGAATTATAAACATTCGAAGAACTGATCGACCAAGAAAGTTAAACGAAAGCAACTCCAGGTGCTTAACCAGAAACCTACAGAATTACCTGCTTTATCACCCTTTTTGAAATTCAAACCGACCCCGAAGGAGGTGGGATTAAAGTAAGCAAGGACACCATTTGCTGAGCTCTAAATGGCACTGGTTTGATTTCAAGATCCATAAGGAAAGTATTATTTCTGACCCGCCAATATGTGAAAGCATGTTTGAATTTTGTTGAAACCTATAAAGAGAAAAGCAGGAGGTTTTAGGAAACGGGAATCTGGTCAGATGAAAAAAAAAATAAAACTTTGCGGAAGAAACAGAGTAACCCAGGTTTGGCGGAAAAATGACACCGCTCATAAAAATCAAAATACCATCCCCAAAGTGAAGTTCGGAGGTAGTTCCATCATGCTATGGGAATGTTTTTCATCAAATGGCACTAGTGAGTCATATATTATCAAAGGTAGGATGACTGATCATATGTACATACATGGAGGTTCTTCAGAAAATTTTTCGGAAATCTGCAGTTTCGTTGGGATATGTCCACAATTTCGTGTTTCAAAAAAACAATAAACCTAAGCACACTGACAAACTACAAAATATGATTAAAAAATAACGGAATTGAAGTCCTCAATTGGTCAAGTCAAACCCCTGACTTATATTCATGTGAAAATTTGTGAAAACTCTGAAGAAAGAAGTCTACCAGCGGAATCCACAAAATATCAATCCATTAGAGTAGTTCTACAAGGAAGAATACTATAAAATACTAAAAGATCTTTGTAAAAAATTTATGTGCAACTATAAATAGTGACTAGAAGTAGTTAAGAGAAACAGAGGTTAGCAAAAAAGTACTTAATGAATGTGCCCAATACTTTTGCATATGGTTAGTTTTGTCTTTGATTTATACAACAATTTCATTACTGACTTTTTAATTTTCCTTTTCACATATGATTAAAGATTCTATATAAGATAGTACTGAGAAAATATCAGGTAAATCGTGAACCTAAATTAGAGTTATGATAAAAAATGTAATGTTTCTAATACTTTTGCTATCACTGTAAATGCAGAATCTGTAGAATCATACCATTGTTTGATTCACATCAAAAGATAAGAGCAACGGAATTTTATCTTATGGATTGAGTTTGTTCCCGAGGAAAATCTTATTCCATTTAGTCCCAAAGGAAATCTTATGAACTCAAAAAATGTAAAAAACTTTGATACAAAAAAATTTAAAAACACTGCAAAGGTGTATTACATGCGCTGTGGTCACTCAGTATGTTTTTAGTTGCAATTACTGTAGTTTAGATTAAGGTTGGTTTCAGCCATGTAGATGTACTAGAATGTTATTACGTACGGCTAGAAGGTTGCAATCGATTGATAAGTTTTTATGCAAAAATGAAAATATATTGCTCAATTTTTCCAGTACGATGTCATTATTTTTGTATGTCTTCAATACGGGATTGTCGTCACTTCAACGAGTCTTAGTTATACAAGCATGATGCCTAGTTAAAAATCTATGAATCCTACAGATGTCCGCAAGTGGTTCGTTGAGGCTCAAGCTTGCTTACAGGAAAGAAGTAATGAGGGCAGGAAAAGGGGACGTGAGTGAAGGATACAAAAAGAAGCGATGGCTGACACGCCACACTAATGTGATTTACGTACGGCTAGAAGGGGAAACAACCATGTCGTAAAATCGACATGATTTACGTAAAATTGACATGATGTACAAGGGTAACGTCGGTTCCATGTGTTGTCTGAGCCCGGCTTGCCATGGATTTTTCTGAAAATGTATTAGGTTCAAAACTTTTGTTTTTTTCAAGTTCCTGCTTGGTTAGATGATGAATTCTCGTAAAATCGACATAATTTATGCATTTTGTGCGATTGTTCTAACCTACATTTCATATCGCTTGAACACAGAGTCTGTTAGCAACAAGGCTAAACAGTATTTGGTAATGGCTGAGCTAGTATGATACACGTACCAGCAGTTGTAGCGCCCCTTTTCAGGGTGGTATCATACAAATCAGACTACTCGTATAAAAAAATTATAATAATTTTTTTAGGGTACCGAAATCATTGTAATCAAGAAATATTGACACACTGATATTCATTGTAAGTATTTATTTATTTTCAAAGAACACACAAGTGGCTTCTAATCTAGGTAGAAATGTATGTAATATACATATTGTCATGTATATTCATCTTATTGATTTCCACAAACATATTATATATTGACTTGGTGCATCCTTGGGCATAGACTTATGTATGCACATATGTATGATATGTACATCAATGTGTGTGGATATAAATGTATGAATTCCTATGCATATAAATTTGTATTCATAAAGATGTATACATATATGAGTAAATATATAACAGGGTGGCCCATAAGGTAGGTACCTTTTTAAAATTATTATAGGTATGAAATTAAAAATGGTAAAGAAATTTGGTTAATTCAGAATGAAAGAAGATATTTCAAAGTGTGTTATAAATTGATAAATGAAACAATATAATACGTTTACCTATGAAATACAATATCTTTTAAATGACCTCCATCATTAGTCAAACAATGGCGTTCTCTTTCAACGGTGCTGGTCATTACTTTCTTTAATATCTCTGATAAAATGTTGTTGATCTCGTGAATGATGTTTAGTTTTAATTGCTGAAAAGTATCAGGCATTTCAATGTAAACATTTTCCTTTAGGTATTCCCAGAGAAAGAAATCAGCAGCACTTAGATCTGGAGATCGAGGCGGCCTCGGTATATCACCAAAACGAGAAATTATACTGTTTGGAAAAATTACTTATAACATTTGCATTATTTCCTTCGCTGTGTGCGCTGTTGCTCCATATTGTTGGAAAAAGGTAATCCCTGTGTTATTATATTCAATTTTAGGTTGCAAATATTCTTTGATAATCTGTCTATGCAGGTTTCCATTAACACAAAATGCATCACCATTAGTATATTCATGAAAATATGATCCAATGATCCTCGAAGACGTGATGCTACAATATACTGATACTTTAGCTGAGTGAAGTGGACGTACATGAATTTTTTTTGGATTTTCTTAAGCACAGAATCTGCAATTATGCTTATTAACAAAACCACTGATGTAAAAATGAGTCTCATCAGTCATTATTAAATTCTTTCCAAGTGGTCATTTTATGCAAGCTGCAGAAATACGAGTATATCTGCAAAATCTAATCGCTTTTAGTAGACTGTAGGATGGATTTCTTTAGTTAATTGAATTTTATATAGATGATACTTCAGATCTTTTACCAAAATACGTTCCAGAGAGATACGTGACATTCTCAGTTGAATTGAACGTCTGCTAGTTGACGTTTTGGGCCGATCAGCAACACTCGTTGCAAGAAGCTGAATTGAAGCACCAGTTCGTATGATCCGTGGCCTGCCACAACGTTGTCTGTCTGATGTTGTCCCAATTTCTCTAAATTTCAAAAGCATTGTTTTATGCACTTTTTCGAAGGACTTCTTTCAATACCATCAATATTCCTGTAATTCTTCTGAACTGCAGTAACCGAACAATTGAAGGGTGGAAAGCACTAGTGGACTACTTGCATTTTTTTCCATGATAAATATAATATATTTTCCACGGGAAAAAATGCAAGTAGTCCACTCCCGTGCTGTCCCTAACACAGCGCAGACAGAGGCGATTACGATCCAGTAGTTTACTATATGAAAGGTGGACAGGACTAGTGGACAACTTGCATTTTCTCCTGTGGGAAAAAATGCAAGTAGTCCACTAGTGCTTTCCACCCTTCAATTACATCGGAAGTAAAGTGCCACTATTTTTTCTCGTTCCATTGCGTAGCGATTCATTTTTGGGGGGGGGGATTTTATGAATTTTTTTGGCAATATGTTGCGCTTGTCGGTAGACTCAATACGTTGGTAGAAAACTTTAAAATCTCCTCATTCATTCTGAATTAACCAAATCTCTTTACCACATGTAGTTTTATAGCTATAATAGTTTTAAAAAGGTACCTTACTTATGGGCCACCCTGTATATACATACTGTAAGGAACAAAATAATACAACACGTTGATTAAATCACCAGATTGCACATTCATAGACCACGTACAATCACAAAAATTGAACTATATATAAACAATAATATAAAAAGGGTAATAATATGTCTAAAATCCACAAATCTTTAAGAAAAAAAATATATAGGAACATGTATAATAAATACGTGAACAAAAGTTTACAACATATTCGAAGATATACATACATTAATACTTTGTTGCATAGCCCTTATTATTAGTTATGGCTTCGAGACGTTTATAGTAGTTCACTGCTAACCTTTTACAAGTTTCGGGCACAATCTCATTCCATTTTTCAATGCAAATTCCTTTGAGTTCAGTGATGTTATTGGGACCTCTCTTCTGAATCTTCAATTTCAATCCCCTCCAGAAGTTTTTGATCGGATTCATGTCCGGGGATTGACTTGGCCATTCTAAAATGTTTATCTTCTTCATCCTCAACCATTCCTTGGTTTCATTTGCAGTGTGCTTTGGATAGTTGTTTTGTTGGAATTTCCATCCACGTTACAATTTTAACAAATGAGCTGAAGGTAGGAGTTGCGCTTCCAATATTTCACGATATTTCCTGCCACTCACAGTTCCTTCAATGATGTGAAGTTTACCTACCCCTGATGAGCTGAGAAATCTTCACACCATCATTGAGCGGCCTCCAAACTCAACAGTGGGTATATTGCACTTTGGTTTATACTCTTCGTTTTGTTGCCTCCAAACATGGTTTGTGCTGTTTCTCCTAAATGGTTCGATTTTGGTTTCATCTGACCACAGTACTGAGTTCCAAAAAGCTGCTGGCTTGTTCAAATGGTCGTTGGCATACTTCAGCCTGGCCTTGACGTGACGTTTCTGGAGAATGGGTGTCCTATGATGGGTGCGGGAGTGAAGACCTTCACGTCGTAGTGCCCTGCTGATCGTGTGTTTGCTGGCTTCGATTCGAGGTGCCTTGAGATCATATTTTAATTCTTTACGAGTAGTTTGAGGTCTCTGCACAACTTTTTCGGACCAATTTTCGGGCAACACGGTCGTTAATCTTCCGAAGACGGTCAGTTCGAGGCGTACTGAAAGTCGTATTCCAGCATTTCCACTCGGATATTTTGGTTCAAAACGAAGCTATAGGAACACACAATTGTGAAATTATCTTCTGATATCCCAAACCTTCATTATGGAGTTCCATAATACGTTCACGAAGATCTTGGATGATGTCCTTATTCTTACCTATGCTCACAACTTTTCAGAACGAGAGTTGTAGTACCAATGACACGTTATTGGAGATGAATGTTGACGAAAGTTCGGTTGCTAAATAGTAGAATGTATTAGAAACATTCTGGAATAATGCAACTATAACTTTCATGTATAATATTGAGAAAAAAATCGGGTATTGTAAACTTTTGTTCATGTATTTATTTTACATGTTCCTATATAGTTTTTCCATTAAATATTGGTGGGTATTAGATACATTATTAAACTTTTGGTACTATTGTTTACATATAGTTAAATTTTTGTAATTGCACGTGGTCTATAAATGTGCAATATGACGATTTAATCAACGTGTTGTATTATTTTCTCTCCTACGGTATATACGTTCGTATATATTGATACACGCAATTTGGTTGAAACAACTGCTTGATGATTTAGAGTTTAAAACAGGTGGCCCCATGGTTGTAAATGAAGATAGCCAATCCGCCATCTGTTTTGCCCAGAATCCCAAATATCATAGTAGAAGTAAGCATATTGATATCAAATTACATTACAATCATGATCTTGTAAGGAATAAGGAAATTGATCTCGTATATTGTCCTTCGATTGATATGCTTGCTGATATATTTACTAAGGGTCTAAATGCCGAGAAGTTCTCTAGGCTGAGAAGGAAGCTAGGTGTAGTTTTTTTGAGAAGCACATTTAATGTGAGAAGGAGTGTTGAATGTTTAAATGCTCCATCTTGAATATGTTTGACTTTTGTATGTTTAAGGTTAATGCGTAACGCTGTGATGAATACTCTTGTAACAGAATGCGTTTAGAATCTGCTAGTGGTAGAGAACCATTTTCTCAGCGCGTTTTCTTGTGCCTGCCTTTACCATGTGAACAACTGTACTATAACCAAAACTGTGTTCACTGAAATCAACCTGGTTAGCGTAAGTAATCACGCTCCTGTGATTTTTATAACCATCTAATAAAAAGTACCCTGTTAAAATGGAGGAAATTCATTCCAAATTTTCTAGCCTTTGCATTTCGCACTGGACTCTTTTTTTTAAATAGACTGGACGTTTTGTATCTTTATTTGCTTTTGTGTTTGCGTTAGAGCTGAAAGAAAGTATGGTGATTGGCGGTTTATTTCTTGTTAGTCACTTAATTGTTATAAGGAGTTGCTTCTACTACGACGAGTGTTGTTGATCCCGTCATCGAAGCTAATTTGACTAATACATTTATTCAGATAACAGTATCTGCGTTCTGAATTCTATTGGTTGCTACATGATTAATCCTAACATCTTATTGCTACTGTGTTTTTTGTTATTTTTAATTTGTGTGCCTGAGCTTGTTCTCATTATGTTGATTTTAGGCTTATCATTTGAAATCTTTAAGAGATCTGACTTGAAATTACTTCAAACTGTAATAAAAATTTGGACGAGGCCATTAATTACGTGACCTATAGGGCAAAACCAGATAACTAAAAAGAGCTTTCTACTTGGATATTTTAGTTTTTAGTTATTAAAGTTGAAATTATCATTATTTTGGCCTTCGACCGGGGGAATATATTAACCATACCTACAAAAAGGTAATAAAAACTAATCTCAGAGTGTTGTCAAATTGTTGAGCTTGCGTGGTTTCCTCGTCCGTGGATGCGCAGAAGCGGGTCTGTTCCAATCCAGTCAGAAAGAAAAGATCGCCCTATTTTCACATGTGTTTCAAAATTTCATCTCACGCTACCTGTCTTGTTACGGATCCAAGATACTAGTGTTTTTATTTTTTAGCTCAATGTTTTAGTTCATCACTGTGATCATTCGTATAGTAAAAATGAATCTTTTTTAGATATTAAAAATTTATTTTACATAAAGTTCCTGTCCAATTAAGAGGCCAGTAGTTGTTCTAGATGTAATATTCATCGTTTCCCCAGACGTTGGCAACAATTGCCCATCAAGTAACTGCATTTTCCAAAGCTGGACAACTAGATTCAATGCTTGTAAAGTTTGAAAATGGGTCTTCATTCGTGTCTTTGGCTTGGCATCAACTGCAAAGATTAAGTTTCTTCTGATCTTGTGACTTTCACGTAAATTTAAATTTCTAAGCTTCTCTAACTGTCTTCTGCCTAAACACTTAATTTTTGTTGTTTTCTTCCTAGTTTCATTTCCTTATTAAAGCGATTTTTGACCTACAAAGTGTACAAATAAACTTGTGTACGTAGGTGGTTGTAGTTCTCGTCATAACTGTGTTTTTGGTTTCATTCTTGGTAAATAATCTTAAATTTTGATCGTTGAACCATTGATTGCTCCTCATTATTTCAGTGCATGCTCCTGTTCCGGTCATTTCACTGCTGCTATGACGTTTGCATGGTCCTCGCCAGCCCTTTTCTTCAAGCTTAAACCAGCATCAAGGTTGTTCCGGCTCGACGACGTGGTGTGGATCCAATTGCTTGCTGGATGTGTTTGGTGACTGCAAACTCAAAATTGGTGTCATATTGCATATGATAGATCACAATTTAGTTTCGCTTTTCACCGCCATTTCTCTTTCTTTTCTGTTTCAGGGTGGCAGTCAGTCTTGTCAGGGCAATTCTGCTTGACTGCTCGCACTCCAAGCGACTTCAAACGATCCAAATCTAAATGAGCCAAACTGCTTTTGATCTCGTGTCACGAACCTGCCTTACCAAGTGAAGTTCTGATCGTTGGTTTGATACACTCAACAACAATTTTTTTTACTTGATGTAACCGAAATCAATAAAATAAGAAAAATTTAAAAATAATGAACATCAAATATTGTTAATAGAAGTTAATACTGTCTTCCTAAATGCATAGTAAATGTTTTTAATCATAATGTCATATGTAGGACGTGCTATAAATTTTCCCCAATTTTATTTGAGCCATGGTGACGGAATCTAGGCATTTGAAAACAATTTCTTTGAAAAATCTACACCAAAACTTGATTCTTCTTTTCATATTATGCTGCATACATATACATCAATGTACGTACTGTATTCAGGCAGAAATATATATTACTGTACATATACATACACCCAAATACATTGAAATATTCATATCTTAAACACATACTGTTCATAAATATGAAAGTGCACTGGCATTTTTTTCTCTATGTATTAATTTTTTTGGTTGAAAATAGGCATCTTAAGTTCAAATTAAATGAACAGATAAACGAGCTTTTTAAGCGTTACTCGCTAGCCAGTTCTGCAAAAGACTCATGATATGGCGCAGGAACTAAAATTACCACATGCAAAAATTCTCTTTACTTTCCTTTTTTATTTCAACGAACTGAGAAAACTCTTTCAGATGAATTTAAGCCATGCATTTTGTTGAACACCCAAATTTGTGTTCGTCTTTATTGTCAATGGTTTCGTGATAAACTACGTACAACACATATATTTCTTTGACTTTCAAATACTTCAGTCGTATGTATTGTTTTCCATTCAGCTATTCGCGCAGAAATGAAATTTTCAAGAACAAGATTTTCTATTTCCTAATTATAATCTTTCTTACCAATTTCTCCGACGTTGCCTTCTTCTTTAACTATGAAATTAAATCTAGCCACATCTGATTGTAAGTTAATCCTCCTATTTTTAGCTTCTATTTATTTTAAGTCAAAGCCCTGATTGTTGAGCACAAAACTTAACTGAGTTCATTATGTGTGACACAAACTTTTCATACTGCAAACTCTCATGAAGAAATAAATTAAACTTTTATTGTAGTTGTGCCCTGTTACAAACATAACGCAATGTTTTATTTTTCATTACAGAAGAATATCATTGGAAATTAAAAAGACAATTGAAGAAATTGAATTGAAGAATGCAAATGTGTAAAATGGAATTTCTTCATTTTCAAGCAACATTGACACCTGGTTCTTCTTTTAGCGGATACATATTATAAATTATAAATCTGAAGCTGTCTTTTGTAGAAGGCTAATGATGTGTTCAAACGAGGAAGAATTTGCATTTTCTGCATATTAGAACAGAATGAGAGTAGAGACTAATTTGTACAGTGTGCAGTCGATTCATTAAGTCTATTTCTAATTTCGTTAGCTGTATCCAAGCGTTCCTGCAGTGAATTTCAATATCGACTTTTCCCAAGTTGTCAACAGATGTTGAAGAACGGGAAGGTGCTACTTTTATTGCTCACTAAATGACTGAAATAAATATTACACCTTTTTAAATAATTTGTTTAGAATGCACCACTGAAATGGATAAAATCAACTACAAATACTTGTATGTAAGATTCGGTTAGCGTGATGCAGCTGCCTGAAATATTGATAACGGTTCTTCATGTAAAAGTTTAGCCCAGAGATTCCCAACATTTTTGTATTTCCGTACCTCTAGCAGTATGTCATAACTGTCTTGAACCCAACAATATAACTTCCATAACAGAGATATCCTTGGTAAAATCATACCTAGTATACTCATACTCCTACTCCTATCTTGCCTTGCCGCATATTTTCTGAAAGCCTTTTAATTTGACCTTGAAAATAAAGTTTCGTTATTGTTGTTTATTATAAAATGGCTTCCCAGCAATATAAACGAGTTGAGGTGTCTGCTTTTCTTCGTGCGGAAATCAAAGTGAGTGAGGTCGCAAATCTGGTCGAGGTATCCCGTACAACCGTCTACGCCATCAGACGTGCTGGCAGTGGTCGAAAGAGTGTTTTAGGTCGAGACAGCTTGCGAGATGCTATTCAGAGTAGTCCCTTGACGTCCATGCGCAAACACGCCAGAAGGCTCGGGGTTGGAAGGGCTACAGTCCGACGAGTAGTTGCAGAGCTGGGAGGCAAGTCCCTTGTCATTCCAGCGATGTCCAGCCGTCAGCGCTAAGCGTCTTGAACGTTGCCAGAGGCTCATGAATGATCTCAAGTTTACTGTACATGATCGGGTGGTCATCTTCTCAGATGAGAAGATTTGAACAGTCGACCCGGTGAGAAAGATTGCAACCAGCACATTGACGCAAGGCCTGTTGCGTTCTCAACCCAAACATCACCGCCCTTAAAGCATCCATTGACCGGGAGTGGATGACCATGACCACAGACTACGTAATCAAGACCTGAAAAACCTTCAGGCACCGTCTTGAGGCCCTCATCACTGCAAATGCCGGTTATATGGGATAAAATTAAGGATTAGACAAATATTTTTATTGCCTGCAAATTTTGCACCCTTTGGTCATGGAGTTTACGAAGTACCTATTGCAGAATTTAGATTTAGGGTTTGTTCATTTTTTTTCGACCCACTCGGTATTTTTGTGGACTGTTGAACTCATACTTATGTACGAGTTACGCTGCGAATGACGTTTTAATAAAAAGGTAATCGATTTGCGTAGTTTTTGATACTTCATTTTTGTAATCAAAGAATGACACCAACGAATTGGTGTCGTTGGTTACTACTATACTGCGGTAACTACTATAAATGCGGTAAATAGACTTATTTGTTAGATTATACCAGAGAATTTAACAATACATGATCATGAACTAAAGATACTCAGACAAGCTTGCAGGAAAGCCTATGAAATATATCACACATTAGAAAATTCTGTTAACAATGTGAGCTGACATTTAAAATTCTTCAGGGAGTATAGCGTATGAATAATAAGTTTTTAACATTTGCCATAAAGCATTGCACATATAATAGTGAAAAGAGAAACGGATTTACAGTAGGCATGATCCCAAGCTATTTCTACTGGTTAAAACAGTGTAGAACAAAAAAAAATATGTTTACCCACTGGCAAAACTGAATACAGAAAAACAGCAGCGAATTTAGTAGAATAGGTGTAGCTTACATGTTTTTGTGCCAGAAAGAAAGATGCTTTACTCTCTAAGACTAAAAAAAAATCTGCAATCGATTTTAGTCTCAGGAGTTGAGAATTACGAGTATAATCGTTATGTATATAGCATAAAAAATATTTATTATGAAAGCATAAAAGGCATCGCCAATTTGTCGCTGCACGCTATCAACTGAACTACTTTAAACAAAATCCTAATTTCTCTCACGCCATTATACTGCTGAAAACGTTATTATCAAACATAACATACATAGCGAATATACTTACCAAAATAATTTCGTTATGTTGACTGTATAAAAAAAATGCATGAAAAAATGCTGTTTTTTCTATTGAAACACGTTTTCTTATTGAAACCAAACGTGCTGAGAAAATAAATGCAACAGTACCCTTTAATTATTATTTTCTAAGCCATTCTGCTGCTGACTATAAAATGTATAAAGGTAGAGGACAATTTTCTGCTTTTCACAGTAAGGAAGACTGTAATCTTACTTCTGAAGACATTTCTAAAAAAAGATTAGGATATGATCACTTAACTTACTTCTGCTTTACCCCATCATTTAAAACAAGTTGGTGACAAAAGTTCTAGAAGAATGTATTCATTTAGCTATTTTATTGTATGGGACTGGTCTCATCAGTTATCGAAAACGTTCACCAGTTAACTGAACAAACAGTCATGACGAACGCAACATTTATTCATGACTGATGGGCGTACTAGTTCCATGATTGATCTTAGTCATGCGTCACTGATTAACGTTTTCGATGATTGAGGAGGTCAATCCAATGCAGCAAAAGGGTTAAGCAAAGGGGAACAGTTTTTGCAAAAACGGATTTCAACTCATTTTTATCACAATCAAAATATGTTAAGGTGTATCATTTTAAAAATATTTGTACATGTATGCTTAAAATATACCATTCACAATATCAACAAATAAAAATGGTTTTAAATGGCTGTATCATTCCTTAAAAATAACGTCCCAAATAGAAAAGGAACATTTTAGTGTAAGCGATGAAACTTTAAAAAAAGCTGACGAAACTTTCTGTCACAAACAAATCACTAAATAAAATTGTAAAGAAATTTAACAATATACATATGTACTTGGAATATACAGCGATGCAGAAGGAGCAGAAATCGGGGAAAAATCTGTACATGATATCTTATCAATTTGTTGATTTTAGTTTTATAATAGAGTAATGAACATAAAATTTGGTAATCTTCTTCAAACATGAGTAATAAATATAAATGATGGATCAACCATACCAATTTGGAAAGGAGAAAAAATAGCTGAAGGCCATGTTCGTTGTATCTTTTGAAAAGTATGGAGCAAAAAACGTATGTATGAAATGAAACATTTTTCTGGAATACATGGAAGATTAATTGAAGTATACTTATGGGCTGGAGGATAAAATTTTGTGGTGTGAAAAACTCTCACGTGTTTGCAAAAAATTCAAACTTATTTTTTGATAGTGTGAATGACAATGCCTGTCTAACAAGTGAGTATTTTTGTAAAAAAAACTGTCCAATGATCGTGCCTCATATTAAAGATTTCTTCATCAAAGAGTACATATATAGAACTAACTAAGAAGGTAAACAGTGCAAGGGTTTTGTAAGCAGATTAATACTCCTTTAATTTTTGTGTTGCCAGTAAGTACAAAGTGGGCAGAGCAAGCAACTGTTCCAAAAACAAAGTTTTTCGTACTCGCTTCAGCAAAATTAGTTTAAAAATGTTAGAGCAGGAATGTTAACAATTAGGGTCAGCATGACCTGGTCCATCATAACACATAACGATGGGGCAGACTTCAAATGTAACAAAAGAGAAAAGCTCTTCTAATGAGAATAATCATGACAGTGACAGCGTTTGTAAAATATTCTTTGAAGAAAAGACACCCAAGAAAAATATACTAACCATACAATCTAGTGTTCGTCCGAAGCAATATTTACGATGCTTTTCAATATTCTTATTCGAAGATTGAACGAAAACTTAACGTTAACTAGAAGTTTAAAACTATACTGAATACCATATATAATGATCAAATTATCATAATAAACGGATCTTTTTTGCAGCTAGTACATTAGCCCTGAAGAGCTTGAAATGACATGATAAAGACACCGGAAAGCTTAAGCTAGGGTAACTGTTGGATATTTCAAGATGACAGTATTCTGAAACACTTTGTAAAGCAGGTGACCGAATATTTTCACATGCTTTGTAGAAGTAGTATTTTCATGTACCATAGCCTACTTCAATAGAAAATCTGTAGAAAGAGATGACGATTGAACTGTGGAGTGGCAATTTTTCTATTTGAGCTATTTAGAATAAAGATATGGGGGAGAAAGAGAGAAACCATCGATTGGTTAATACTGTATTGTAATATGCATATACTGACATTGAAACAATGATTCATAAAAAATTCTTAATCAATATATTTTCACAAAACAAAGGTAACAATGATCGAGCATTAAATGGATATTTTTGTTTATAACTTTAAATTTTAAAAATATCCTCCAGGCTGATCCATACACGGCTCATATTTTCTTGGTGTGGTTTGTCATCTTTCTGATATCATTCTCACTCATGTTGGCTGCGAAGTATAACAAATGTTTCAACTCAGCTAGAGTGCTTGGTTAACACCTGACGATGTAGGTCACGGGCTGGGATAAATTACGAGAGACGAGTCTGGAGAGTATAAGAGCCAATGGTGATCCGTCCGACATGAAATAAGTCTGTCACCAAAACTTGGATTCCAGGAACTGAAGACATAGGGCTGTCACATGACAGCTGGCTCCATCCTGCTGACACCAGTACTGATCCTGCCACCATCTATTCCCAACCAGAACATAAATTTTTCTCCGTAAGTGTTCATGCACTTGCACTCAATGCAATTTGTTGGGTCTCAGTAATTGTGGATTTGTTTGTTTGATGACTGGTAAGAAACTCATTATTTTTCATCTTACCAAATTACACGCTGGAGCCAGTTCTCCTCGAAATTGAGCCAAAAATCGAAAGCTACCAGACTGGAATCTTTCTTTGTCCGGCTGAGAGTTTGCATAAGGTGTGGCTGGTAGGCCTCTGACCGAGATATTTCTCAGAATTAGCCTGATAGTTCCATAGGTTGAATCCAACACATTCACAGCATTCTTAACGGAGGATTTTGTGATATGTTTGAAAAAATTTCTTACTATCTCTAAGTTCATTAATGACACAAATTTCTTTCTACTGGGGACCAGAGGTTGAACTGCATTGTTTGATTGAATTTTTTCGCAACTCTGTCACATGCCAGAATACTCGAGCCTTACGTGGATAGTTGGGGAATAATTTATCCTGAATGTTCTTTGAATCTGTTTGGTGCTCTGGAGCTGCCTAAATATGGAGATGATAGACAGTGACTGTTGCTCAGTGAATAGAGATTTTTTTTAAATGAAAACTGGTTCTGCGTATATAAGCGAAGTTTGAGGATACAGCTTTCGATATGAAATAATGTGAAATATAAACATCTATGCCCCTATGATAGGGTATAAATATCCGACCTCCATGGCAGCACAGAACCGTTGTTTCAATAAAACTAGCAATTAAATATTTTATCAATTATTGTTTTGGTATCATTAGTTGTAGATCATGCAGTAGAATCTGGTATTATTATGAAATTAGATAGTTCAGTTAGAAATTCAACAGTTTAGATTTGACTAATTTGAAATTATTCTAAAAACAAATGTATTGAAGATTGACGACAGATTATTGTCTTTTAAATAAATACTTTTCATGAATATATACAGAACTTCCATTCTGTATCATTCATACCAATAAAATGGTCTAGAATTCTAGATAATACCCGGGAAAATTCCACTACTTGAAAGTGAAAAAAATTAAGGATCTATGAAATAAAATAAATTTTTCATTTGTATTCGCAGTACTATAAGAACCTGAATATTTATCATGAATGCATACAGTACTTCTATTCTGTATCTCATTTCCCAAAAACATAGCCGTGTGGGAGAAGAAGAATAACGGGAAAAATGACATATTTTATACTACTTCGGAGCTTTTGGTATCCACAATATAATGGTTATAATTCAGGTATACCTGTTCTGATTTCAGGTTAATAATTTTTCTTCAGCAATTGATAGAAAAAAATGAAACGGACACACACAGATAAAGAGCTAAAATGAGAGATAGAAAACCAGAGATGGAGATACATTGTGTATTAGGTAAGTAGATCACGTCTGTTAGCAGTTCATGGCAATAAAAAAGAAGCTACTGAACGTGTTAACAGTTCCTGCAATGCTACGATTGTTTTGCTCCTCTGCATTTAAAAATTTTTCGCTGTATGCAGATAAGCAGATAATATCATTTTATTACATCAACAAATATTATTTACCTGATATTCTGTAGGATTTTAATGCAACTAAAGGAAATTAAATGCTAAATAGGATACCTTCTTTTTGTCGTTTGACAAATACTCGTAACACAGTTCATTAGAAAATTACTGTGTTAATCGGACTTTACTCCCATCTCCTGAAAAATAGATTCTTTTCTTTATATCATTAGCTTTTTCATCACTGTGGGTGTTATTGTTGCAACTGAAGGGTGGACAGCACTAGTGGACTACTTGCATTTTTTCCCGTGGTAAATATAATGTATTTTCCACGGGAAAAAATGCAAGTAGTCCACTCCAGTGCTGTCGCTAACACAGCGCTGACAGAGGCGATTACGATCCAGTAGTTTACTATATGAAGAGTGGACAGCACTAGTGGACTCATTGCATTTTTTCCCGTGGGAAAAAATGCAAGTAGTCCACTAGTGCTTTCCACCCTTCAATTGTTAGATCTACTGTTATCTGACCTACATGCATGGCTGAAGAAAGGGTAAAACTAGCAGAGACCGACGAGGGTGTGTCAAAGGAATGCACTCTCTGGAAAGCCGACGATGATAACTTGTTTGTCCGAAGTCACTCACAAGGGGGAGATACTTTATTTTAATCTTCCAATTAGCTGTAAGGTACAGAAACGTACTTTCGAGCTAAATCATTGAACTCACAAACTAGTGAGTGATAGATATTACTATTGTAAAATCCTTTTATATCCAAAAAGGTATTTAATTCCTCGTTTTCAATATAAAAATAAACTTTTCCCGGACTCTATCATTTCTGTGAGCAACAACATACAGTACTCGCGATTCGTACAGCGGATGAAAATTTTTTTTAATATAAACAAATACAAATATCCTGAATTCTAAGAAATCCATCTAGTATCTCTCTCCCAACAAATGTGCATAAATGTTTTTAATAATAAAGTTACTTTCAAAGAGTTTAATTAGGAAGGAATGTTTGTACTCTAATCTGGCTGAAATGAGTGAACTTCAGCACGTGTGTTTGAACTTCTTGATTCAGATTGGCAGTCAAGGTGAGTATTTCAATCGAACGGCAGGGAGCAAATGAAGCATGATTGGACGAAATTTAATCTTATTACATTTTGAATGAACTTAGACGTCTACCAATTGAAATTTTGAGAGTCATAACTTTCTCTCGGTATCAAGAAGGGTTTGAACAAAGATTATCTTTGGATAAAACAGATTTTGGCTTTAGAAAGGAGACAAGTGCTACATTCTCTTCAGGATTTTGAAGAGGATGGAGAGTATAAGTCTGGTAGCGCCAGATATTTTACAATTATTGTTTTGATAAGTAAAGTAGGAGAGGAAAATAAAGTCAAAGAACGACCATTATTACTACCACAAATGTTTGCTCAGTACTATCAAAAGAATCTTACTCTTTACCTCATCAGAGGAGAAAGGTAACGATGGCAAGAAAAAATCCCAGGCTCCAATTTTGTAGCTTAAATATTTATCAGTACCTTCGTTTCAGAATTAGTGAAAAACTTATTCACGAGTTTAGGGTCCAACGATTTCGTAACCTTTCTCTCTCATGAATAATACTAGAATTGTCGCACTTGCTCAATCCAGCTTTGTTGCTGCGTTCAAATAACGCAACGCTAGGGTGAAATTGAGTTGGAAACATAAGACAAGGGATGTGAATGAGTGAATTACGCAGGTTTAACGTTTTTTCTTCGCTTTTTCTCGCTCTAGAGTTCAGAATAAACCAACATTGTTAATGGACTTTTAGTGTCAGGAAATAAGCAGAAGTTCAGAAGTTCTAATATGTTCTAAAAACAACATGCTAGGTATATTCAACAAATGAACTGTGAATAAGGTCCTATAATCGCAGCATGAACACCATAACTATCGAAAAATGTAGGTGAATTAGTTAAAAACGCTTGGACTACATTGTAGCATTTCATGAAATTGGTATTTGGTGTAAAAAAGTCTTTAATCATGTTAAAACATTTAAATTCATTACACAATCTAATACAAAAATGAAAATTTCATATGTGCACAACATATGGCTTGGTCCGTTCTCATAAATTAAGAGAAAGAACAGCATGAAAGATTTCTAGGTATGCACACATACGCGGGCACAAAGTAAGCTCGATGCAATGGGTAGAGAAAACAAGAGACACGCACTATTACAGTTTGCACATACACGTTCATGTGTTTCTTTGCTCCCCTAAAGAATACTTTACTTCTTGAAGGGATTCGTGTTAAACATTGTTTGGCTTCTGAGAAAGGATTTCTACATATGCTAAAACATTTTTGGCACCAAGTCATATGCTTTGAGGGAACAAAAGTTAAGTTTTTCTGTAGAAATTCGACCACGAAATTATCGATCAAGAAAAACGAACCATACGTTCAAAATTATACCAGAACATGACAAATATCAGATTTTGAGGGGAATCTATGAGAGTATGGGATTGTTCTTTGATAAACGTTCGTTTGTACCGTTTTAGTAATACACATTAGAATATTCAGCAGCGATTATATCGCAGTACAGTCTTTACTAGAGATAAACCTATTAGACTAAGGATATGGAATTTCCGTGCCATAAAACGTAAGTGTCCAATCGATAAAACAATTTCTGTCTACGACTAGGATAGAGTAAAAGATCCTTTGTTTTCAAACCTTTATAAAAGTGGAGGAGGTCAACATTTGCAAATAGAGTTAGAGTGAAAATTTTAAATGTATTTTTTTCAAAGCACAATTTAAAATCATCCATATTTTTTGAATAAAATGAGTGGCCCATAGAACAAAATAAAAAGTTTCTTAATTGATAGAATCTATTATTTTGCTATGGTATAAACTACTGCATTAAAAAATTATAACTGAGGAGACGTTCTCTGAGAAACAGTTACTGGGATACTAAATAGTTCATGTATTTCATAGTTTTTGTACCTCCTGCTGAATAGATGTTCACTCATATTTCCTTGCAGTCCAGATGGATGTCGGAAACTTTGATTGACTAGAAAATTTTGAGTTTTCCTTCCATTCCCCATTTCATGGGTGACAAATTAAGTACTATATTACGAATTTTATAGGAGTGGGTACATAAATGAACCGCAAAATAAGGATTGTGTACATTACTTTGAGAAAATTTAACGAAAGAAGAAATTTTATAGTAAACTGATGGTACATGTGTTTAAAAGGCAATATTGCCATGTTTTTATTTAGATTTATGGTAAGAAAAATTTCGCCGTAGTTATAAAATTTCTTTTTTGAGATAATTCGAATGATCTTATTCAGGATTACTTGAAATTTATTTTTGAGTGCCTTACGTGCACCTTCCCACAGTACGATAAAATTGAGTAAGTGTGTGTAAACAAGAAACTAATACTATGTTTCCAAAGCATCTTTCGGAAAGAACCTAGAAGCCGAATAAATAAGGCCACACTACTTATTAAGTTTGTTGCAAACTGCGGTTAACTGCTTCGTAAAAGTTAATTTATTACCTAAAATGACCCTCAAATACCTAAATTTTTTTATCCATTCAAGGATATTGCCATAAAACGTAATATTGGCCAAGGGGATATCGGGGCCTGAATGAAAATAACATTAATATACGTAGTTTATTAGGCGGATGCTGTTACTTTGTTTTTTAATAAGCTACCGATTTGGATCGATAATTAAATCATTAATTTGATCTATGGTACCTGCAAATGAAAAAGGGCATATATAAAAAACTGCATTGTTTGCTAAAAGAATGACATCAGCCGAGATCATGGCGGCAATATCATTGATAAAAAAGTTGAAAAGCAACGGGCATAACACTGGACTCTGGGGAACACCAACACTCAAAAGTGGAAAACTTTTGATTGAGCCGAATTGCTGATTACGCACTGGAATCTGCCTGATTGATTACTTTTAGTAGCTATGAACATCTATTTCTATGGCACATCCTTCAATGCCATATAAATTCAATTTAGTCAGTAACATACAGGGTGGCACATAAGTCACTTCATCATTTTAAACATTTATTAGACGACAACTAATACAGCTGTAGAAATTAGCTACTTCTGAAAATGTTGAAATTTCATTTCTAAACTTAATATTCTTTAAAATTTCTCCATTATTATTTAAACATAAACGTATTCTACGGACAGTAGTTTCTTCTACTTATTCCACTATATATGGAGTTATTCTGTTGATTTTTTCGATGATGTTGTTTTTACCTCATGGAGAACATTAGGCGTATTGATGTAAACCTGTTGTTTTAAGGTATCTGCATAGAAAAAAATCTAGAGGGGTTAAATCAGAAAATCGTGGTGGCCATGGAACGTCACCATAACATGAAATTAAACAACCATGAAAGGCGGCTCTTTGTGTTGCCATGGTTTCTCTCCGTATGAGGTGTCGCCCCAGCTCGTTGGAACCACAAATTCTGCATGTCCAAATCTTCCAGTCATAGCAATAAATATTTCTGTATCATTTGTCTCTAGTTGCCTTCTATCACTGTCACGGTTGCAACATCAACATCCTCGAAGAAGTAGGATTCAATGATTTTTGCACTCGTTATGATTGACTAGACGGTAACCTTCTGTGCATGAAGTTTTGCTACCAGGTTATCATCACACTAGAATCGACAGTTTTGCTTATTAACATGTGCAATTATATGGAAATGGGCTTCATCAGACATGATTAGGTGTGAGATAAAAATCTAATAATTCTTAAGGCTTAGAAGTGCACGTGCGAAGTCTCTTCTCAGTTAATGGTCTGCAAATTTTAACAACTGTGTTACTTGAATTTCGTTTGAAAACTGCTCTAAGTTTTTTGTTAGGATGCGCTACAATGATCCCCGGGAAATTCCTAGTTGACTGGAATGTTGTCTAGTCGATGTTTTTAAATCTACTTCAACACTGAATGAAACACATTGAATTACACATACATTTCGTAGTGATCTTGGTCTGTTAGACCGTTCTTTGTGTGCTGTTGAGCCGAAATTTCTGAATCTTAAACTCATTGGAATTATGCAATGATTGGACGGCCTTTGTTCATTAAGTATTCATGCAAAGTCCTTGTGTACTGCAACTAACGATCCATTACGAGAGAAATAATTTTCCACTACCTTAGCTCGTTGTCTTTGTTGCATTTGGGCATTTTTGGGATATGATAATTCTGTAAATTTTAATTGAAAAATATGCTTTAAATCTGTATTATTGATACAGAATATGAATTCAAGGTTTTTCTTTCATTTCATATGCAATAATTTTTTATAGATACATTAGTTGTCGTGTAATAAATGTTCAAAATGGTGAATCAAATTTTGCGCCATCCCGCATATCACTTTGCATCAAACACTTTCTTTAAACTTGAAAAGCAAGTATTTACTGTATTTTGATAAAATGCAGGATTTCAACTTGATGAAACATCGCTAAAGTAGTGTTTGATTTTTCATAAAATCCAAATTGAGAGGGTAAAATGCCAGAGTAATGAAAAAAATTGATAACCTGTTGTGGAGAAAATTTTTAAACAATTCGTTAAAAATGCAGCGAGTAAAATTTTGTCTATAATTGGATGCTCTGGATGAGTAACCCAATCGCACAATCGGTACAACTGTGGCACATTTTAACAGGTGAGGGTAAACTCTATTTGCTATGCATTATCAAAAAATTTTGATGAGCCAAAAACAATGGTTCACCAACAGTTAATGTATGTGATGGCAGAATTTCATTTCTATGATAGGATTTCCTCGTTATGGATTACACAACTGTGTGTAGTTCTCTAAGATCTGTCAGTGACAAAAAATAGGACTCAGGTACAAAAGTCCTTTCCATCACAAGATGGCAGTAGGTTACTGGGAGTTCATCCACAAGATAATTCGCCACAAATGCAAAAAATACGTTAAAAGTGTTTTGGACTTAGAACGATAGTGGTCTCATTGTCAGAACAGGAGATATAAAAGTTTTTGATAGGTATTGAAGGAATGGCATTTAAACTGAACAAGATTTCGTTGAACTTTTTTTAAAACGAATTAGTTGGTCAAAATAACGTAATTGCCCAGTTTGAGAGCAAAAAAATTCAACGTGTTTCTAAGTCTTGTATGGTGACATATCATTCCACGCCTGAGCAAATCATAAGGTCTATATTTTTTCTTATGAATGTTCATCATCTCTTTACTAAACTATTTCAACCTTTTACGTAAAAAAATTGGGCAAATTCTTGAAGGGAAACATTTTTCAAACAGGCTGTAGAACAGTGATATATACTAGGAGCTTTTTTATCAGCATTACCATCGGTAACATCGTCATTATTATAGTCGGTCAGGAATGAATTACAAACTGCTCAATATTAGTGATACTGGATAATTAATGGTGTTTTCTAGTTTCAGTTTCACACACCACATTCTGAAAACACAATGCACTGGTAACTGGTCGGATACACAACAGTTAAGAACCTTCGAAAGAGATTTACGATCATCAAAGCTGCTCTAAAAACGATTGAGAAGAGAGTATCGAGGATTACTATCATGAATGAAAGTGTAGTTAGTTTACTAAATTTTGATTCAAAGTTATTACGTGTTAAAACGGGACAGAATTCTTTAATCGCGTGAAGCTTCAGCGGGTTAAATTATTTACATTAAAAGAAAAAATGATGTTGCAATATCAGGTTTAAGAATTCCAGTCATAATTGCAGGGCTAAATATATCATAGAACACGTTCCAATTTACTGAAGGTAGACGGTATTTACGTGAAATTGCAGATTACAAAAAGTTAAAAGTAATATTACACAATGGAATCTCCAAATGTTCGTTCACAAAAGTTAAGTCATCAACCAACTGAAATTTAAAAGGATTTTTGATGTGCACAGAGATCCCCCCCCTTCTGGTTATTCCTATGCACATTTAGACACATCTTATATATCCTTGTTTAGCCATGTCTCAGTGACTGCTATCAAGTCATAAGGGAATGACAGCCTATCCCGAAACGATACTATGACAATTTTTGATAATAAGATGAAAAACTGAAAGAACACTTAACTTTTTCTGCTGCATACCTACTGGGAAATCGCTATACTTGCTAAATAAAAATTTTCTTTAAATTTTTTCTGCTACGATATAAAGGCCCGAGAAATAAGGAAAATTTGACTGGTCTATGACCTGAAAGAAATATTTGTTTATGTACTGTGTATCTATAAATATTGTGGACAATTTTTCAGGCTTCTGGAATTGATAGGTTATCAGTACTTTGTTTCACGCGTCCACTTTCTTCTTCTGATGCATTTCTATTAGGTGAGGACAAACTGCCTAGGTGAGGTGGCACAGAAGCCTCGAGGGTGTGGAGCGAGTCTGCTAAGGCCAGAAGATTTTACCAGGCTGGTAATCAGAGCTAGTTTAGATGACGTTTTAGTTTTGTAGTGAATGATATTTCTGAAACTATAAGTAGAAGAAATTATAGTTGTCGAAGAATATAATTATTTGAAGGTGAAATGGCTGGCATAAATACAGAGATATTTGGCAAAAAAATCTATCGCTCACTGAATTTGAAACCAGGCTGGATTTTGTTGCAGATCGGTGATCAAAATTTACAAAAAAATGCTTTATTATGAACCAGTGTGAGGTTTGGGATTTTCTAGTGAGCTCCATGATCTGAACCCGATTGAAAATCTGGGGTGACAACTGAAACATAGGGTAAGTTCAAATATGCCTACTGACTTGAGCTACTTGGCAGTATTTTTGAGAGAAAAAATGTCATAAAATCAGTTTGAAGGAGATGCTTTCAAAGAGTTATCGACAATAGGAGCAATGCTGGAAAATCATGCCAATGTTTTTAGCATATGTATCTAAAAAGTTTTACGTAACACATTTTTATTTCCTTACAATTATTTTTATTGTACTCAGAATACTCTGAATTCTGATATTTTTGTTATATCTAGTATATGACACCCTGAAAATAACATAAATTTGTGAATACTTATTCAATAAAATCTTTAACTATTGTTACACAGTGGAATCCGAGCAAAGTGATATAGAAACGATATACCTAAAGGTTGAAAAAAGAAGGGATAATTCCTCCTTCAATTTGCATGACTTTTAGCGTTCTACAATTTTTTCCATGTTTCAACATTTAGGCCGCATTTTGCCAATGAGTGTTTCCTCTTCAGGTATCTGTTTATGTAATCGAAATGAATTGCAGACACATTCGCAGTTTATTTAGATAAGCATACTACATTTTAACGATAATTGGCAAGTATGCTGGCATTAGACAATTTTATTAGACTTTGCAGTCTGTACTGTAAAATCTGTTCGAAACATGCGTTTCAAAACTTTATAGAATATAGCAGAGTTAAATAAATGCAATTTTTTTTTGAATTTGATCAGCCATTCTCACTTTAATGATCTCGATTCGCCAATAAATGTGTTCATACAACATTAAACGTCATGATAATAAAGTCAACAGTTTTGCAAGTTCAATTTGTCACTACTATTTGGGAAACGAAGTACGAAATTACCAATTTCAAAATTACCTCTTCAACATGCACCCGAGAAATGAAAACATGCACTAGATCCCACTATACAGATTTGAAGATCATGCTGGCCAGCTAGAGTTTTCTTTGTGCTATTAGAATTATTAGAGCCATTTTGTGTAAAATATCCACTGTTGACTGACTCCTTGACAACTAATAAATGTGATGTACAATCTGAAAAAATATATGAACCTTGGTATGGATGAAAATACCCAAAATATTTGAATTAATATCTCATGTACAGCTGCAATTGCGTTTAGAAATCTGAACGACATAAATACTCAAATGATCACTGACCCTCTGAAATTAACTATGTGAACTGTTTGACAGGATTGAAACTTTTTTTGGCTTGCTACAGATATATTCAAGCACTGTAGTGAGATCCAGACAAAAACTCAACTCATTAGAGAACCTCTCTCATTTCCATTAACATATTGATTATTGATAATAGACTATAAGCTCATGAGATCTCGTACGAGTGTATGTACTCGTATCAGGAAGCAACAGTTTCCTGATCACTGCTTTATCGCAAAATATTTGAAGCTCACGGCAAACAATATTTATTTTCGTCGATTCTGGGTTTGCAGGTTCTCATTGATGGCTACAGTTACCTGGATGATATTTACCTATACCGGTCCCACAAAAACCTGAACCCGTATATCAGTAATACCATCATAAGAATACCATAAGCATTTAATTTCTAGCAAAATTATCCCTCAAAATTAATCTATAGAAAAGAGCATACAATAAGTCGAATGATGGTATTACTGATACGGGAAAATGAATACTCGATTCGAGGTTGTGGGACATACAGGATAATCAACTATGTATCATATCTCCATCTCCCTGTACCTGTGTGTGTCCATCCCATTACTTCCTATCTATTACTGAAGAAAAATTATTGAACTGAAATCAGAACGGGTATGCGTGTATTACAAGCATTGTATTGGGGATACTAAAGGCACCGGATCATTATAAAACATGCCATTTGTTCCCTTATTAACTTTCTTCTCGTACACGGTCATGTTAAAGTTAGATAAGATACAAAATACAAAATGATAGTTCTGTATATATTCTTGAAAAATATTCTGCTTCTGATGGTACCAAGGGTAAAACTGAAAAACGTGTTTATTTCATATATTCTTAATTTTCTTACTTTTAAATCGAAGAATTTTAACGGGTACTATCTGGGTCACGTTATCGTTAGATAAGATGCACAATGGAAATTTTGTATATATAAATGAAAAATATTCTTTTAAAACACAATAATTCGTCGTAAATCTTCAATGCATTTATCTTAATAATGCTTTCAAATTAGTCAAACCTAAATCGTGAAATTCCCACGTGGACTGGCTAGTTTATTTAATAAACTTTTGGCCTAATGGTATTAATATGATCTGCGTACATCTTTCACCCACCATGAAACTTCTCTGTGTGATGAAATTAATCTATTAACATACCTTGTTGATTAATACAAGGTCTTCGATAGAGTAGCTTTAGTACAAGTTGTGTTTTCTAACGAAAGTGCACATTGAGCGAACTCCTACGATATATCCTATATCTAAAAATCTGTTAGGACACATGCAGTTATTTTATTAATTTGGCAATAACATTTTCATAAAAATCATTTTCTCATATTAGACATTAAAAAGGAATTTATTCATAATGACATTTTGAAGTGCACAATGCCATGAAGAAAATGAAACTAAGTGAAACTCAACCACTAGAAGATCATTGCTTCAGGAAAAACAATTAAAGTTCCAAAATGTCGGCAATCGTATTACGAGCAAATATTTTTGAAATGAAAAGTAATAAAGCAGTATATTAAATTAGGTAGATTACAAGCGTTTCAAACACCATTGAGAGCTTTAGTTCTGACTACTTCTATAAGGAGTTCCTCTTTCACGCTCTAACTCTTCTAAATTATTTATTTTCTTCAATCAGTTTGCCGCAATTTTTGCAGGGTTATTATATGAAACCACAGATCACAACCACAGATGCTGGGCAGCTGCATTATTGCGTTGCGATAAATCTGCGCTTCTTGACAACTAAACCATGGATTGAAAGTTAAGTTTTGACTTCTGCTGCTCGTGAGATTTCATGATACCAGTACTTTCTAACAATTATTTAAATGAAACGATCCCGATCATATTACGGTTTTAGAGTTTCATAAGAACATTCACTTTTTATGGATGTGATGTTTTATGACTAAATGAACTTTATAAGCAACATGAAGACTGAAAATGTGAGTCAAAGGGATGAATATAACTAAGTTTGTTTTCCATATCATTCCCTCCACTCACAAGGCACGGCACTAAAACTCCAAGAAAAAGGTTTGCAGTGTTAATAAATGAAAGAAAAAATTCACACTAAATTTAGTTGCCATTCGCAAATCATTTCATCGATTGAACATGTACTTGCCATTTGCGTTATGTTATAGCATTCCTAATATGGGGTCTCCTATGTCAAAATAATACCTCTGTTAAAACTTTGAAGTCCTAAATAGTATATATACAGCTTTTAATACGGTTTCAATATTATGACAGTAACAATAACAATTACTTTCTTGGATTTCATTCACGACAGATGCTGCTCGTAATAACTGTCTCACATAATTTACGTAATTTAAAAATGAAAACCATTATACAAAAGCTATCAAATCGTACAATTTATTTTTAAAAACGGTTAAGGTGATAAAGCTTTATTAGTTTGCTTTAGAAAAACTAGATACACACGAAAGTTTATGAGTACTGTAATTTTGAAGTGCATTGGAACAGATTCAAACGATTTCTGAACGATCATTCGGTCGTTCAACTAGATCCAATTTCGAGGGAAACCAGATATCCTCACCGTGACTGAATTATAATTATTGCTCATCGTTGCGTACGATACGCTGATATCACATGAGGATTTCATGGCTTAGATGAATTGATCTCAAATAAATATGGCCGTAATCGGTGCGACCAAGTGCAGGCATACTTCAAGATTTATCTCAGTCTAAATGGACATCTCTTTCCTATGACAGAAATTTGTACCCCGTACCGGAAACACTCATAGAAAACAGTACAAACAGTTCCGTATGCCATTGTTCTAATCTCTAATTCCGTATGCCATTGTTCACCACTTGATCACAAATGGTTGAATATCACAGATGTGTTTATGATCCATAAGAGATTGCTCCTAGCCACTTGAACGGCGAGTACTGACAACGTATTTTTTACGTAATTGTTATAATTTGACTTGTTTTTGGGGTTGAATATCACTGACACTGTCTGGAAACGAATAATTAAAAAAACATTATGTTCGCATTATTGAATTTAGATACGAAGCGATCTTAAAATAATTTGAATTTTTACAAGAAATTGCCACTATAAAGATTTAGCCTCTCCTATGGAGAAGCCAAAGTTTCATAAAACAAGAATTAGACTTGAAAAAATTGAGATTATAGCGAATTATCGAGTATGAACTTCGGGAGACATTTTTTCCACGATACCAGAGTAAACTTAATTCTTATTTGAAGCGGAATCACGTCATAAAATATGATAAAGAATTGAAATATCCCCTAAATAACTCTACCTACAGTCAACGATAGACAAAAATAGCGTTAGTGATGCATGATTTGAAAATTTTATAACTATGTTTTGGAAAATTAAAGTAATTGACAGCCAGTGTTCTGAGAGTAGAACAACATTTTTTTCAATAACTGCTTGCAATGCTGTCATACGTCATACATGTGGCTACTAAATCAAGAGAAAACGCGATTAGCAAGTAAATTGATAATTTTCCCTTTTAAAAAAGTCCAACACAGTGTAAAAAATGTATAAATTGTTTGTGAATATGTCTCCTAGCTTGGTATAATAACTCATAAAGGAAAATTACATTTTTAGCCACTAAGATGGAGAATAGAGGAATAGAGCAAAAGGTAAGTTCCTGATTCATTTCAGAATGTATTATGTTTGACTTTTTCCGTACTTCTGTAAGGAAAATTGAATCTGTGTATTACGGAATGTTAGCAATTAAAGTCAACCATTTTAATTTGGTTCTTTTTTCGTTTAACGGGTAATATTTCCTAGAAATTGACAGATTTTCAAAATTAACTACAAAAATATTTTATTTGGGAATGAATCAGTCCACAAATTAGTTCTACATTGAACTACATACGTTAGTTCATAATCCTTTATGTCTCTCTCTCTCTCGCAAAATTATCGCATTACTCGAGAACTTTACATGCATTTGAGCTTTCATGTAATAGTTTGCCTTTGCAAGGTACCCATAAACTCTGTCCTAAAGTTTTTGCCAAATCTGAACTCATTAATTTGAAATTTTGCATACATGTTAACAACGTTTTCAGCAATGTTGCAACATAATACATTTAAAAGAATGCACCTCATTTCTTTATTACAACCTTATGTCTACCAGGCACTGCTTCACCAGCAGCAGGCAATGTTTCTTCTAAGATTTTGTCCCACTCACGTTCCAGAGACTTCTTCAAAGTTGATGCTGAATGGGAAGACTTTGTATGAGCATTTGCCTGCAAGGTAGACCTGATGCAGAAATCTATCGGGTTACGGTCAGTGCTTAAGGGACGCTATTCTTCATTTGACAAGAAATTTGGGCCGTTTCACGAAATAACCTTTGAGTTCTTTTGGCAGTGAGGGTAGGCTGAAAGAGAAGTGGGCCATCTTTGAACAAGTCCAAGCTCAAGTACTTCACCCCAGACTCAAAAGCAAGATAAGTTTTGTTCTTTGAACACATTACACCACAGATCATCACTGATGATGTTTTTTGTGTGAGGTAGATATTTCTACAATACTCTGGACATGTCTCAAGATTTTTCACACGAACCTTGTCATTGTAGTTCTCGTAAGTTTCTTCCCCAATGAAACACTTCTTGCTTGTGAAGAGAAGTGTTCGAGATATTATGTAGGAAACGTGCAGCAGCTTGTTTAGATCTGTAGCTTGAGTTTTAACATGTATTGGGGTTAATGTTGAGGGGGAGAAGAGCATATTTTTTGGGTGATGGGTATAGTATACATACATTAGAATACTGCGCCAATTCACGTTCATGTTATTTATAACGTAGGTGATTTTGTCATACCATATTTATAATTCAATCAATGGCCATGACTGTCTGATTTTACAAATTTAATGCCCACACTGATGTAAAGATGTTAAATATTTACTCTGATGGCAAGAAATATTAAAAAACATACATGACTGCAAGAAATATTTCATAGCGTACTATTTTTGTATTGTTGAGATTATTTGAACCGACAAACCTCGGGAGACCGAATTACCATCTTTCCAAAAGAGAATTGCTTTTGCGTTTTCTAGTTTGGAACCCCAATCTCAATTCTAAGTCGGTAGGAGCGTTCCCTGGTTTCGGGCATTGTCTGCATATGTCGGCGGGAGGCTTTGAAGGCCAATTGTAATGGTAACAAGTCGCCTGGAAATTCTTTACTGAAATTGGGCTTTGCTTTCGGAACTCTGTCGTATCAACATACTTCTATGGGGAATCTGCAACTGAGCTCAGATTATGATATGATTACATTTCTTCTACCATTTACATCAGACAAAAATAAATTTTCAATGTCTACAATACGAGTACATAAAAATAAAACTTGAAAAGAGTCAGTCTTGCGAATCATATTCCTTTGTGAGGTAACGAGGGTGAAACCGATTTCAAAAACTAATGGTATTGATTTTTTTCTGACACAAAGATTTTCTTCGTTTTATAAGTTTGAAGACTCGAACCTGTGAACTATTCAATAAAAAAGTGAATGACCTCGAGTAAGCATGTCTATTTTTTCGCTACACAGGATTTACTGCCGATTATAAATGTTCTAGGTTACTGTTGCATACGATGATTGAGAATTTATCCGTGTTTCACCATTTTTAACCTACTACTTGAACGAAGTATTTGAGGTATCTTATATTCCTATAGGCACTATACAACTCTCATGGAAATCTAGCTAATGGCTTAATCTCACGTAGACAGTATTATCGCTAGTTCTATGACAGCACTTATGAACTGCAAATATAACGAGGGTTGTCCTGCTACTACGATTTGCTCTTAAACATAAAATATTGATACCACTAAAACTATTGCAGAGCACTACCCATAACTTGTTGCAAAATACACTTCAATATGAAAAACTGAACTTTGTTGTTTCAACATTGTCAATAATTTTAAGACACATTACATAGGAACCTCCCTAGAACAACATTACCATACCAAATTTATGCCTTTACCTAAATAATTATTTAATGACGATGTGTGTATATCCAAGGGTGTTGCAGCTGCCATAACGCAGAGCAGCCCATGACGCATTTTGAAGATAAATAAACATTATGGCTGTAAAATTTATAATCATTAATAATGTTATGCACGGCTTAAGCAGACGTTGGTTTTAATAATTTGCTTTTCTCACTGTGGCAAAACTGTTCAAGAAATTTTCAACATGGAAACTTTGTATTAAAAAAGTGATTCTTGTTTGCAGTTTCTTTCACTTAATTAACATAAAATATTAGTTCGTTCATTGGAATTTCATATGCTTCAAAGGTGAGGTCGTAGATGAAGGATATTTCACTTATGGATCTGAATAAATTGAATGCTTTTTTACTGTATTTTTCAATTTCAAGCACCATAATTTATACAACTGTCAGCACCGTTTTTTGATAAATTATTTTGGTATGAGCTACCAAAACTATCAATTCACTGGTTTCATTCCAAAAAACAAAGCTATCCTAAAAGGAACAAGAACCAATAAACCTCGCTCTCTGATATTTGAAGTATGAGTTTGGAACGAAAGTAATGTCTGATTCCAAGGTTCACATTAAAGATGAAGAAACTTGCGTCTATTCAAATATCCATTCATAGATGCAATTTTCTTTCGTTCTAAAAACCTCGATCCATTTACCACTAAAAAATTGTAAACCCCAAATAAAACAACTTCTGCTCATATGCAAAATATGGATTGAACTTCCAGTCTCTCTTCTCGCCGTCAACCCTTGACCATCGAAATGATTCCTTAGTTTTGGAATAAATAATAAAAAATAGGGAAGACGTCAAGGATTAAACAATAATTGGAACTAAGTTCTTCCCAGTAGGCTTTAGTTACCGAACTCAGTCAAGACTGGCATTATAGTGATAGAGAATGATATCTTTTCTGTTTATTAAACAGTCACTCTTAGAACAGTAAATAAAAAAACACAAAGTCAATCGAGGTAAAGATTGTAAGCAATTGCTTTATTATCATCTAACTGTTTGTAATGAATAATTCTGTTAAATTTACACAATACACTGAACAGAATATGCTTCAAATAAAGTTCTCTAACGGTTGTTAAAGAGGTCTGCTACCTCGACTGATCTTCGAACAATCGAGTTTAATCTCATATCCGTGCTAAAGGATCCACTGCTCATCAGTAATCAACTTACGTAAAAATGGAGCCCAAAAATGTAAAAACAACATTCAACAAACGACGCGATTTTATGGCTTTTCTGAAGACAATTAACGTGGAACAAAGTTTTCAACTACTGACAACTTGTAAATCTTCTTTAGTGCGAGTAAAATAACCGTCCAGGTTTCGTTTAATTGTTCTGCATGTTCTCTAGGAGTAGTAATCTGTCTGCTATAACAACGCCTTGCAACTTTTCCGTAACCTAATTTTTGAACGGGTTTTATTTCGTAAAGCTATCAGACAGAAACCATACTTCATAAATAAAAATGAACTTTATGATCAATTTCTTTCATTTACTGCCGCTACAGGAGCCTTCTGGAAGGATTTTCATGTTATACTCATATTAACACTCTCAATTGGCAAATGAGCTTCAACATTGATAAATGTTCAGTAATATACATTAGTGCAAATGACATACCCATTGAAACGATGAATGACATACCCATTGAAACAGTACAACAACAAAGAGATCTAGGTGTCGTTGTGGCTAAAAATCTCAAACACTACAAACAAGTTGAAAAAAGCTTCAGAAATGCTAGTATGATTCTTAGTTTCATTGCACGAAGCTTTGAATACAAGTCAAAGAACATAATGTTACCGCTCTATAAAGCTCTAGTCCAGGCACTTTTGGAATATGCAGTGCAACTCTGGTCTCCTACCCTACGAAGAGATATTAATAAAATTGAAGAAGTTCCGAGTAAAGCTACGAAAAGTATTCCAAAACTCCGTAATTTCAGCTACAAAAGACGTCTTCAACACCTCGAACTTATCTCCCTTGAACAAAGAAGACAGCGAGGACAACTTATTGAGACCTATATCTCAAAGTATCTTACCCTGGAAGGGCTTTTCGAAAGAAACGGTAACATGAGAACTAGAAATAACAGCTAAAAACTATTGCTGAGAAACTTTACGACATCCCAAGGAATGATCTTCTTTTCCGTTAAAATTGCGGCAACTTGAAATCAGCTGTACGAAAATGTGTCTGCTGGCACTGTGAATACATTCAAAAATCGTCTCGACAAATTTTAGATTACAAACCCCCCAACGTTATAATGCTCTGAGTCTATGTCCCTAACTCCCAGGGTCAGTGTATGATTGAGATACTAGTGCGTGACTGAAATGCCTGTGCGTGAGTGAAGAGCGTGCACGTGACTGAATTGATTTACGTGATTAAGATGTACGGGCATGATTGATGCCCTTACTTTTGATGCCATGGGACTTAGGTATCAACCAAAGAATGGGCCAAACGGCTCGTTTCTATCGCCTTATTCTATTTAATTTACCAATTATGTAACGTATGAGCTGAATTTGATCAGTAGGTGAAGCATAATTTTTGTTCTGCGCTAGAAAATATTTTTTGCGTTCCAACTTGATAGAATAACCTAATAAAAAAAAGATTTTATAAAACCCTTGTTACTTTGTTAAAATACACGAAGGTACGATGAACAGCGAAGTTATTCCTTCATTCAAAATATGTGTATCCACAGTGCAATTAATGATTTCATTGAATTTATTATTATACCATTGTGTTCTAAGTTTCTGTGCACGTAATCTTTATCAGTTCATATGTTGCGGTGAAATATGGCTTACAGATTTTGAACCATTTACTCGGTCTTTTTGTGAACAACAGTCAGAGTATACTCATATTTCAAATTTAAGAATGTTTAACTCGTATGAAATCATCTAACTCATTTTCCCTATAGATCTTTGAGATAAACATCGTCATTAAGTACCGTGAAGTAGAAGTTCTACTTCACTTTACAAGCCCGTTCTTCCAAGGATGGGCCTGTTATTCGAGCGATGTTATTTGAAAATATTCACTGTGCATATATCCTTTGAGAATAAGGTATGTAGACGACGTAGAAGTATTCTTAAAGCATTTTGTACTTTGTGTTCAAACCTGGAAAAATCTCTAAACTTGTCTGTTGGCGTATCCATTCAGCAGCATCGTCAATTTTTGTGGGTATCTTTCAAAGCCTACACTGGACGGGAAGAGTTCTGCTATATTTCTTCCCAGACATTTAACACGCTGTCGAGGCCATTGTTGCCTCTGAACCAACGGATCTGTGCTCGTCTTTATGGGAAACGCTTGCTATGAAACTGAGATATAAGGGCCAGTATTTTTTCACCCTTACATTAAAGTATTGAGTACAGAAAGGGGATTTCTCTTCTACTTCCATATAGTACTACGACTTATATAGACAATTGTTATGCACTACAATAAAATTTCATCCTATCAAAAGGAGCGATGAACGCATGATGACAAACAGACTATGAATTAAAAGTGGCGGGCATTCCTCATCGTCGATGGATGATTTAAAGAATGAAGTAATTTTGCAAGATGAATGTGTAAATATAGAGGGAAATCATTTACTGTATATTTCCAAGTTTATTGGGACAATAAGCTTTTACTCCAAAAATTTCAAGATGATCTGGATGCAATATAAGGTACGCCATGAGATTTACTTTCATGTGTGCCATGATAATTATACATGTTAGGTTGGTGTTACTAATGCAATATAATTCTGATGCTCAAGCAATCATATATTACAGTCAGATTTTAATATATCATACATGTTCATTCATGCAGCCATCTGGCAGTTTCCTTATTTAAGAAGAGAGGAGATTAGTAAAATTTTTATAGTTAACCCTTTCAGTACCATGATGCAAATATAAGAACCTTTCCAACATCTTTAAAATCGAATTTTAAAAAAGATGCTTTATGATGTTTTACGGTCACTGCATTGTCCTGATCAAACTGTAGCTTGCACTGCCTTACCAGCGTTTGCACAGACACACGTGTTGCTCTGCATCTTAATAGGCGAAAAATGACTGCGGCTACCAGAGATGCCGTCGGGACCGAAAGGGTTAAATGGGGGTGAAAGGTTTGCTGTAAGCTGCTGGTAAGGTGTGTGAAGGTTCTTGCCCGTGTTTAAGTTCTTCGTGCTGTAGTTATAAGAACTCATCTAGCACCTCCTCCTTCAACCTTGTCTCATCGCTAAGTCAGTAGACGTAAATAGACCAGAAATAAAAGTATCCCCTCTTTTCTATGCAATATTTCCCTAAAAAAATTGCTAAACAGTAATTTGCTACTTGAATTGCTCGTTTGTTATATCCTAACTATTATGGTAATAAATAGATGATAGAACTTGCTCTGACGTTTCTCCAATACTGAACCACTCGAATTTGAATGTTCTTTCATTTTTTACGGACATGATTTATTAATATTACGAGCAATTTATTCTCAATATGATTCAACGTTATCAAGCCGGGGATCATTTTAAAAATTAGGGACGGTAGTTTGAGTTTTTTACAGATATATTTCCTTGTCAGCCCTAGTGAAAGTTGCATTGCTTTAAAAATTACCGGTCTGAAATGATGAACTGAGAAAAAATGTGTAGAAAAAAGTAGATTAGTAGTTTTTGTACAAATAGGAAGAATGAAGTATTCATACATTATATGTAGGCCTAGCATATGATGAGAATGATGAAAATAATTGAAAGATGCACACCTAATACCCCGATAAAAAATTTGGAATTTAAGTAGAAGCGAAAGTAGCAAATGAAAAATACGAAATTTTTATACAAGACAACAAATAAAAGTACGCAGGAAACTGGGACCATCTACATAATATAAGATTGCAACACACTTGGGGAATCCCTCGATGAAAGCGTAACGCGTAATAGCATTGTAGTTTTATTATTATAATGCGAGTATAAGTCAACACGAGACAAATATTATAATAGTAGTAATAATTATAAGAAAAATTGTAGGAGTTTTGTACTAGGTCACGTCTCAAAATTAACTACTTCATCAAAGAAAGTAGGGTCTAATTAGCTCAGGAGTTCACATTAAAGCCAAAATATTTGACAGAAGGGAAATATTGATGCCGTCAGAAATATAGCGGATAGATCATTGACTACAATCTCACAGGATAAAGTCCATAAATGATCGTCATTTGCAGCTGCTTCTATAAATTTTGAGAGTGCAAAGAGTTTCATTTTCTTTTTGTTCAGCATTGATTCAGCGTGTTCAGCCGTTTTTTTCCGGCATGTTATGACATAAGACAATGAAAGTCGCACGGAGGGTGAAGGAAAAACTCATCTGATTTCTTAATATTTTGGCGACTGAGCTTTCAATAAAATGCGGTAATCTGTATTGGCAAAAATTTGGAGCTGCTGTTTCTATAAATTTCTTTCTTATTTTCTATTAGGAATGAATCATTTCCCACTTCATTAAGAGTGAAACTTGCATATAGATGGATTGAGTAGGATAATTGTTCATATAAAAAATTCAGTTCAACATGGTAAAAAACCGTTTTGAATCGAATCATCTTATATTGTTTTTTGAAAATTCTATAAGGCAGCCAAAAAAAATTCTCTTATAAAAATACTTACGCACCAATTATGGTTTTTATATGTATACATAAATTTCGTTCAGAGTTTTATTGAGCTATTACTTCAGAGCTCGTGTTCGTTCTCACAGTCCCATGTGTTACATTAAGCACGCCTCGTGATCTCACTGGAACGTTCTCGCCTCCCAAAGGACACGCTAAAACTTTTTTCATTCAATTACTTATTGCTTTCATTCGTAGTGTTGATCCGGCAGAACTTGTCCTTTGGTAGAGATACTGTCTTTTGGCCTTTTAGAATTTGGTAGGAATCGTTTAATTTATGTTCGTTCTTTCAAGAGAATTGCCAAGTTTTTAAAAATCTTCACGTTGGAACTTTAGTAATTTCTGTAACGAAATTGATTTTTGTATAAAAAAAATGCCTGCAAATGTTTGTGAAAATTTTCACGTCAATGATGTGATATATGTTATGGCATTACAAAAGTTCGGCAAAACAATTAGAGCTAATGAATAGCTTTAAATAGCACGTCAAATTTTACGTGTCATCATACTCAAAGTAACAAATTTTACCTCGTTGAAAGTTTGACCAGACCTATATTTTACGATTCATAGTGGAAGCAAAAGACATAAATGAAAAAGAGGGCACTAAGCAAATCCCTTTTCTCTGAATAAAAGATAGGAATATACGAGAAGATTGAAACATCGTATGTTCCGAAAACCGATACAAGCGTGATTTGTGGCTCTGCTTCTATGAAGGCAAAATCTGCTGACAGCGAGGGAAAAGTCGATAGTAAAATTTATTTCATGGAACACCCGGATACAGCAAAAAAAGATAAGAATAAAATGATGAAGCTGACTGTTCGAAGTGAAAATGATCAGTCTCTTCTCTCGTTGTGCTCTGCCAAAAACTAGAGGTGGTGCGGATATCTGCATGATTTTTCAGGTTCACATCTGTATCCGCATCTGCACTATTAAATGGGGATGTCATGCCGATGTTTTAACGCATTATTATAGTAAAAATGTTATATTTCCCTTATTTTCGTAGATAATTGGAAACCAATTAATTAAACAATTTATGATCATACAAGCCCTACTTCATATATATATATATATATATATATATATATATATATATATATATATATATATATATATATATATATATATATATATATATATATATATATATATATATATATATACATATATATACACGGGGTGTTTCAGAATTTTTTAAACAAACTTCGATCCATTGTTTCTGCAAGTTAAATCAACATAATTTCCTCTATGGAGAAGTATCAAAAAATATTTAAATTAAAAGTTTCAGAGACTGGAAATGTTAAGTTACGATTTAATTCAACACTTCACCTTTGCATCGCAATTGATGGTTGGTTAGGGAACTGCATTCGACCGCTAAGATAAAGATACACTCGGGGCGTTAGTTTACACTGAGCAGTCGATCTGCATCACAGCTATGAACGATAATAGACCAACTACTTAATAGTGAACTTGCAGATATGTACTTCATTTACAGTTTGACGAACTGCACTTCTAGGAGGGCTGCGATAATGTACAGTGAGAAATATGAGCCTGTACATCAAACATTTGGGGTCAAACATAGGCGACCGCGGGAAACCGTATTATTTCGCGTTGCAAAACTATAAGTAGGCAGTCCTATAAGAATAAGAGACCCGGATATGGAGGAAGACATACTTCAACATTTCCATAATAATACCACAGCAAGCGCACGCACTGCAACAAATGTTTTCCCCGTAGAGTGTCGAGCATGGCACGCGACGACATTCAACATTTATTTCTCATGCAGGGTATTCAGAACATGAATGCTGACGATTATCCTCAGCGTGTTCAATTTGCGACGTAGTTTTTGCAACGACAAGAGCTTGACTTTGGATCATGGGTTCTTTTCACTGATGAAGCAACATTAACGCGAGAGGAAATATTCAACACGGATAAGCTGCAATTGTGGCCCCACGTCAATTCACACGGTATGCGAGGATGCAATCACTAAGTTAGAGTCTTCAGAAATATGTGGACGGGCATTATTGACAACTATCCCATCGGTCCCTACATTCTGTTAATAAGACTCACTGGACTCAATTATTGGGTGCTGCTTGATGATGTACTATCCAGGCTGCTAGAAAATATTCCCCTGACGATTCGAAGAGGAATGTGGTTTCACGACAATGGTTCACCTTCACACTTCATGATTACTGTTAGCAAATTATTGGATTATCGGTATCCTTACCGCTGGATTGGTCGTGGCGGACCAATCTCTTTGCACCCAGGTCTCCTGAATTGAGCTCATAGACTTATACTTTTGAGAACCCCTACAAAGTTTAGTGTACGAAAAACCAGTTTCGTCCGAAGAAGAACTTATCGGCAGAATTATTTATGCCTGTGCAAGGATTGGTCAAACTCCTGGCAATCCAATTGCACGGACATGGCAATCATTCCACCAGCTCCAGGCATATATCGCAGTACATGAGCTAAATTTTAAACTCCTAACGTGACGACTAACTGAACTTTAACTTCTGTATTCCTATAAAATAAACCTACTTGGAATTTAATTTTTCATTTGCCCGACAACACATTCTCACTTGTAAGTCTAAATACATTTTAGACTAAAGATTTTTTTATGCGAAGGTGCACTAAAAAATGTTTTTAAAACGCAAAAGGAACAGTTGAACCAAATCGTATTTTAACATTTCAAAACGTTGTAACTTTTAAACCAAACATATATGGATACCCCCTCCATTTAGTAAACTATGCTTATTTAACCTGGAGGAACCCAGTTTAAAGTGTGGGCAAATAATTCTCAAACACTGTATAGTAATACGAGGGCTGCACTTTTCAACCTATAATAAAATCAAATTTACAGGAGTAAATTTGTCTAAGACTAGTCCAAAATCTAACTAATCTGAAAGTATGGCC